>JANUWF010000982.1:5392500-5553128 GCA_026120185.1 Voacanga thouarsii
GAAGAACTTCAGCTCCCAAATTTTAACAATTAAATGATCACCAGTGGTGCAGCTCGTTTGACAGCATCTATTGCTTCCAGCAACAATGATCTTTCAGTTTCTATAAGCTGCTGTTCTCTTTCTTCTAACTTAGTGAAACCAGCCACCACTGACTTGCTAGGAAGACCATTATTTACATCCAATATGTTTGGCTCAATGTAACTTTGAACTTTTGCATCATTCTCCTTATTTGATGTGAATGTACCATCAAATAGTTTGCTCAAATCATCAATGCCAAACACCTTTAATTATTGCAATGAAATTACTAAGCCACTAGCTCCAGATTTAAGCATATGAGAAATTTTGTTAAATGATTTCTCATTTCCAAGTGAATCAATCACGACAAAAGTCGGAACTCTCACATGCTCAAATACAGAGCTCCCCAGTTCTCCAAAATGCCCATCACCAAAAACGTTGTATATAAGAAAATCAGCACCTTCGGATTTAGATGCATCTAAACCAGCATCTATTGACTGGACATTCCTTGCTACCAAAGGTAGAAAAACCGATTCAGGTTTTGAATCTATGATCATCTTCCTTACTACTATCAGTGGAAGACCTGTTCAAAAGCAAGAAATTTATCACCTACAATCTACTAATGAAATCCATTTTTGCCTTGAAAGGAAATAAAGAAATCAGTAATGACCTTGATCAGAGAGCAAAACCCCACTGGCGCTTACTGCTGCGGCAATATCTACACGTTCATCGATGAGCAAGTAAGCCCGCTTCCTGATCACAGACTTCAACAAACAAGCAGCCTCGTACAATTTTCCACCACTTGCTCCACTGCCATTGAGCACAACAATACCAGAGGTGCATGCAGAAAAATTACCAGAGTATGTTGTAATTTTTCAAGTTTCAGTTTCATTATGTTGCACCTCAGACTTGGTACTCAGATCAAGGCCACTGATCAGTATCTCAGTTGGCCATGGGAAAGGGTGATCTACCATAGGTTACATCGGAAATGGTGGAGTGAAGGAAGACATCAGTTACAAAATTAGAAAAGGGGAAAAATATAAAAAAAATTTGTATAAAATGACTAAATTAAATATAATGATCAAACAAATCTTGATCGATTATCTAAAAAAAATTATGAGATCTGAATCATCAATCATTAAAAAAAAAACTTCCATTAAATTTAAACCCTTAATAAAAAACTTATAATAAGAAAAAAAAACAAAAAATCTATAAAAAATTTGTAAAGACTATCCACTCCCCACTTGACTCTTAGTATATACATTTAGATGAATGCTGCATTAGTCTTACGGGACTGAAAAATAAAGTTTCACATTAAATACTCACAAAGTATATTTATTATTCGTGTCCCTTATTAAAATATCAAGAGTGAAAAAAGAAAAAAAAATTGAAATCAACTTAGACTTTTCTTTTGCAAAAGTTTAAACACGTTTTATAACATATGCCAATTAAAACAGTAAAAGTAGGGATATAATAAAAATTTTAAAATTATGGGACGAATTATATAAAAAGAAAATATTATAATTTTTTTTAAAAAAATTGAGGAACAAAAAATAAATTTTTATATAATTTTTTTAAAAAACTTTAATTTTATTATAAAATATCAAAATTTAAAAAAATTTGCCCACCCCTGATTCCGTCAATGGGTAAAAGAATAGATATAGAAGAAGATTGTTGTGTCAGTTTTATACGAAGTAAAGTTTTAGATTAAATAGTCTATAAATATCTATTTGTTATTTTTTCTTTTTGTAATAATAGAAGTTATCATAAAAAATAAGTATAAAAAATAAAAAAATCTCAAATTTTTTCTTAGTGAAAGTGTAAACACTTTTCTGGCACGCGCCAGCCGCCAGGTGAGGCAACAGGGGAATGAATACGAAAACAGCCTTGCGTCAGTAAAAGGCGGGAGAGGAGAGGCCCGTTTTTGCGGCAATTCGTTTTGGGCTTTTGGTTTCATGGGTCCATAGTCCTTACTGTGTTTTTTGTTTTGGGTTTTTCAGTTTTCTTTCATCGGTCCTCTTCTCCCATCATCGACACTCTCGCTCTTCTCTCTCTTCGCTTCTACCATAGTCATATTTGCTCAGATCAGTAGACTCTCATAGTTATCAATAATTTATGCGTATTTTTAAAGCACAGATCTGCTCACCTTCGCTCGGTCCATTCACGGTAACGATTGCTATTTTCTCCTTCTGTGTATTTCTGTTTGCATATTCGTTTGTAGTTATTTTCATTCAAGAGCTATGAATATGTGGAATTTTTGTTCATCTTCATAGGGTTCTAATTGAGTGCTTCTAAGTTCTCGAAGAAATTATAATTTAATTCTTTTTCTATGTATTTTTTCATACTGTAGTTATCAATTCGTAAGTGTTGGAGACATTTTGTTTCTGGTGTGTGGATTACTAATTATTTTATGAATTTGTTACTGTAATTTTACTGTTTAACTGTTATCTACTTCATTTCAAGTTGTAAAGGTTTTTTCTTTCAACATTTTTTGGATTATCTGGGAGAGATAGTAGTCTGGAAATTGAGAGAAGCATTTATTTTGTGTTGTTTCTATATCTTCAGCTTATTTTACACATTTTTAATTCAACCTCTCTTAAAATTTCCGGTGCTTTTGCGCTTTGAAGTTTGAGCTTTGCGGTCTGCACTGATTCTTCCTAAACGTGCTATTGTCATGATGACATCAGTATATAACAAAATCGGTGGATATGAGCATATGCTGACAATCTTGATCACGTGTAAAGTTGAAATACATGATACCATCGTCTACGTTACTTAACTGCAGTGTGTCATGTTTGCCTACGTAACTTAACCGCAGTGCGTCATGTTTTTAATTCAGGAATGCGAAAGAGTAAATGAACTCTTAGTGTTCGCAGAACTCTGGTTTATAGATGTTGTGTAGTTACCTGGCTCAAGGCGAGTGAATTTCGGCCCCTGTGTGCCTGTACTCCTTGCTAAAACAAGAAACGAAAGTTTTCACTCTCTTTGATTCATTACTTGGAAGCTATATCTTCTTTTGTATTAATCTGTTTCTCCTTTTTCATGCATGCTTTTCCAGTCTCTCTGTCATTTGTGGTTCGAGTCTCAATACCTGAGGTTTATTAAATTTGTACATCTTATTTTGCGGTTCTCTATATGATTACAACTTCTAATAAGATTTTTTTGACGGCTGTTCCAATCGCATTATTTTTTCCAGATTACACATAACTACTCATTGGAAAGGCTTCAAAATTTCTGTCAAAACCTTGGGAGAAAAGGAAAGCTGCCGTTCAGTGAGGATAAACTTTATGCATGAATTCTTGACATTTCTGCAATGTCAGGGTTACTTAATGTATTATTCCTACTGATATGCAACTTCTACACATAAATTTTTTAGTTTGTCTATTTTTTGCTTTGCATAGTTCTGTTTCTTATTGGAAAGAGGATGAAACTTAGTTAGGACACATGGCTCATCTTTCCCTGTTGGACATCAATATGCTTGAAGATGATCTGTATGCATGTACAGTAGATTAAATATATTTCTACTGGACTGTTTCTATTGATGAGAAGATAAAGTCATGCTTGTCATCTATAATGCCACACACAATTTGTATAGTCATTTAAAGAATCTGGGATTCCAGAACTAATTGCATTTGTTTCCTGAAGAAACCTTTAACAAAGCAAATAAAAATGGATTAGCAGAAATGTTTCTATACAAAACTTGAGATCTATACTGATATGCTTTTGCCTTTAAGTCTTGGCTTTGGAATTTACTGGATGTCTTTGATTTCTGACATCAATTTGGTAGATTTTAGAAGATGTCATTTCTTTGGGACAAATGGCCTGAGCAATAATGGTGGCTGGAAGTTTGGATGCCACATCCAAATACCTGGTTGAGTATTTTGAGCAGCTTAGAGAGGATTAGTTCTGTGTAAGATGCGTTTTACATTACGCGACCATAAACAACACAAATATTTTTCCTAAAGTTAGCATTTATATATTTTTTATAGGTGACCAGCTTTTCTGTGATAGAAAGGATACTGTACTTGTCGTTTAATGTTTTATTTATTGAATTATGTGTTATAGAAATCACCAAATAACATGTCAGACACTGAAAATGTGTTTGGCATGGTTTATATCTTTTCGTCTTTATGAGAGTGCAGTTATCTATTTTAATGGTTTCTGAATTTTGTAACAGTCATCTTTGAACGGATCAGCTTCCAATCTTCCTGACAGCACTGGACGCTCGTTTACCACATCATTCTCTGCTCAATCTGGTGCAGCTTCTCCTGTTTTTCATCATACTGGTGAGTTCTTTATTTGATTTGTGACCATTGCTTCTCTTGAAGGTTGCTTAATTGGAAGACTTTTGTGTTAAAGGAGGCATTCAAGGATTGCACAATATTCATGGGAGTTTTAATGTTCCTAACATGCCGGGCACACTTGGATCAAGAAACACATCAATAAATAGTGTGCCTTCAAGTGGGGTTCAGCAATCTGCAAGTAACCTTTCTGGTGGACGTTTTGCTTCAAACAACCTTCCAGTTGCTCTCTCGCAGGTTTTCTCTCTTTTTCTCCCTCTCACTTGTTGGATTTGTTTTGCCCTGTGGATGAAAGTACTTGAATATGTGCCCATGTAGGAAAGAGTTAAAGGAAAATTTTTCTGGTAGAGAAAATAGAAGAAGACAAGGAATATATTTTCAGTAAGAAAACTGTTGATTGCATACTGTTTCTATGCAAATGTATAATCAAACATTCTTGTCTCATACCATTGTTCACTTGCAGATATCTCACAGCAGTTCTCATGGTCATTCAGGAATGACAAATAGGGGTGGCCTGAGTGTTGTTGGAAGCCCTGGATATAATAGTAGCACAAATGGGGTTGGTGGTTCCATTCCAGGGATTCTCCCAACTTCAGCAGCAATTGGTAATCGTAGCTCTGTTCCTGGTTTGGGGGTGTCTCCAATATTGGGCAATACGGGGCCACGTCTTACAAGCTCAGTGGGAAACATTGTGGGTGGGGGCAACATTGGGCGGAGTATGAGCTCCGGTGGTGGATTGTCTATTCCTGGTCTTGCTTCTCGTCTTAATTTAACTGCCAACAGTGGCTCTGGAAATCTAAATGTCCAAGTGCCAAATAGGTTGATGAGTGGAGTTCTTCAGCAAGGTAAGCAGCTATATTATCTTATGTATTACTTTTTGTTAAACCATTAAAAATTCTACTTGATTAAATGACTATTTGCTTTTGCAGAGTTACCTATTTTAAGTTAATGAATAACTACATAAAGCTTTCTTAGCTTACATGTCATCATTTTGTGCAACCTTGGGTGGGTGGAGGAGTTGATACTTATGCCCTTTTTTTTTTTTATAATTTAAAAGGTGGTGTTAGAATAATAATGTTACTTGATAGTTATGTCTAATATGAGTGTTTAATCATCTCCTAGAAATGAATTTTCGAGTTTAGATAAGGAGCATATACATTTAGGACATGGAAGGATGTGTTAGAGGACCATGTTTATAACTTCTGAAAAAGTTTTGAGGCACGAAAAGTAAAATTTGAAAGGATCTTTCTAAAATTTTTAAATTTTTTCTAAGGAAAATGCTGAATTATATATATATATATATATATATATATATATATATATATATATATATATATATATATATTGGGGGGTGGGGTTCACCACGCACTGCCACCTAGTTCCATCAATGACTTACATAGAATTACATGTATAATTACTTTGGCTATCTTGGCTAGGATGGATTTTGACTTCTACATTGGATTGTATGGTTGACTTAAAAATGTCACTTGCGACTTAACAAGGGAGGGAGGGAGGTAGGGAGGACATAGGATAATGGCAGCAATCATGGCAGCTGCAGCACACTGGCTGTCACCTCAAGTATATAAAAGATTTCAAGTTGTGTTTTTGGATGTTATTACAACAACAACAATAACAAACTAAGCCTTAGTTTCAAGAAACTTGGGGTCAGCCACATGAACCAATACCAAGGTACGTGTGGTCATCCACAAATCCTCTCTCTCCATTTCCTTCTATCGATCGTCGTACTTTTATTCAAATCTAACAAAGACATATCTCTCATAATCACCTCTATTCATGTCGTTTTAGGCTTGCCTCTACCTCTGTTTAATCTATCTTGCCTCCCTCACTCATTCCTCCTAATAGGTGCATCCTTCGGTCTTCTTTGTACATGTCCAAACCAACGCAAGCGGTTTTCTCTCATCTTCTCCTCAATAGATGCCACTCCTACCTTCTCCGTAATGGTCTCATTTCTGACTCTATCTTTTATAGTATATCCACACATCCACGGTAACATACGCATGTTAGCCACTTTCATTTTGTGAATATATCACCTTTTAACTGTCCAACATTCCGTGCCATAGAGCAAATGTGGTATATTATGATCACATAGAATACCAATCACACTTCTCCATTTCAACCAACCTGCCGTAACTTGGTGTGCAACGTTGCTATTGAGATCTCCGTCTTTTTGAATAGTAGATCCTAGATATCGGAAGCAATCACCTACTGGTATATCTATACCATCCAAACTTACACTCTGAGCTTATATTTCTGCTATTACTGAACTTGCATTTCATATGCTCCATTTTACTCCTATTAATTCTGAAGCCCTTGGATTCCAATGTCTATCGTCACAACTCCAATTTAAAAATACTCTGTTTTCGGATGTTGTTAGGAAAATAAAATCCAATTTGGATATTCAAATCGTTCATGAATTCACGGTTAGTAGTCAATAGTTAACGGTTCAAATTCGTCATAAATTTTGACTTTCGCGGATGTTCTTGTAAATTATGGCCAATACTAGGTATATAAGCAGTGATTTCAAATCTAGAGGTTAATCGTACTATGAGAACTTTATGTAAGGCAGAGTTTGATTTTTTGGGGGTGATAGTGGAAAAGTTGACAGATAAGCCACCCTTACTGCCACTCTACAGAACCGTACATGAGATTTTTACCTCATAAGGCTCCTCGTTCAATTTTTTTGAATTTATTGGATCCTTTTCCACGTTCGAGAAGGATCCCTTCTTTTTTGATTGAAAGAGCATCCCTTCAAAGCATTCAAATGCTCTTTAATGGAACTTTAGCTTTAGCCGGTCGTTCAATTGCAGTAAAACTCATGTGAATAAGGTTGAGCTTTTCCTTTTTGGAGGAATTGAGAACTATGAATGGCCCTGCCTCCTCAAGATATGGACACATTGGATGGGCATGAATTTGTCCAGATACTACCGTGTGAAGTGGTGACAATAAAGAAAGGCAGCAAAGAAAATTGTATTGAGGACTTAGTGTTAAAAGCTAAAGTTTGCAGACAGAATTATTAGTCCTCAAAATATTTAGGAATTACTTTGTCAAAGTTACTTCAGCTTTATATTATGCATAGGCTATGGAAGATGGTTGTTGAAATATAGTGGTTATTTCCCTCTTCCTGTATCTGATACGTGGATTTCATGCAGGTTTTTGGGTCTTCTTTTCTTTTTTCCATTAAATAATTTTGAGCCTGTTCTTGGTGTTAAGTTGCATTGGGATATGTGGATTTTCGTTTTCTTTCTGAATTAGGATTTGTATTCTGTGCATAAAGTTGATGTTCCATTTGGTTTTGCCCATTTGGGTGTTGATTTTACTCTGGCAAGTGTATTTGCACTGTGAAAACAATGACTGATAAGAAGGAATAGGACAGAGCATCCATGATGTTTGTTTCAAGAATATGTAATGTATATTACGGTAAAGATGGACAGCACAGCATGTCTGTATATGTTTTGCACGTTTTTGCTAGTTCTTTCCATAGAATCTTTCAGGCATATGGTTATTACTTTTGAGTTTATGAGTTACCAAATTGGATGCATGCATTTTTATTCTTTAATGAGATTGCTGTCGCTGTATTTCCTTGATTGATGTCACCACCTCTCACTCATTTATAAGAAGGGACACAGTCTGGGTGATACATGCTGAGGCCTTTGGCCATAGTCATGTAAGAGATACACAGTTCTCAGAGGGTCTGGGTTATCGTACATTCTTTTCTTTTCCCTTCCCTCCTACAGAACAGATTTTATTATTGAAATTTCCAAATGGTTTGTCGGCAGAAAGTTAAGCCTTGCAGTTGTAAATTTCTACCATTTGTTCATTTTAAACTAGAGATTATGAGAAAAATGTTAATCTGGTTCAATTGCTCAAATCTTAAGATTTTACTTCTTGGTTATGTGTTGATCTTCTTCCTTCCAATGATTTGTTTTGGATTCAGCTTCTCCGCAGGTGATTTCTATGCTAGGCAATTCCTACCCTTCTGCTGGTGGTCCAATGCAAGCTAGCTTAAGCTCTATGGGAATGATGAATGATGTAAATTCCAGTGACAGTTCCCCCTTTGATATCAATGATTTCCCTCAACTGTCCAGTCGCCCTAGTTCTGCTGGAGGGCCTCAAGGACAACTGGGTAATTCGTTGCTTAATATTTTGTCCTGATTATTGATTTAGGCACTTTAGTTGCAAAACTGCTAAAGTAGCCCAAAAACTTTCAGGTTCATTGCGGAAGCAAGGTCTCAGTCCCATAGTGCAACAAAATCAGGAATTCAGCATTCAAAATGAAGATTTTCCAGCTCTTCCGGGATTTAAAGGTGCTTTCTCTTGTTTTATGGTTCATTTTATACTTCTTATACTCTTGTTAGCTTGTGCTTTGTAATCTGACTGGAACAAGTTTCATTCTAGTTATAATTCTCTTGCCGGAAGGGTCTGGAACCCTTGGGAACATTTTTTGTGGTTGATTTACATGGATGTAATTTCTTTTCCTCAACAATTGCTGATGGTTGAGCTTTTAAGACTACGTTTCTTTTCCAAATCATGAAAGCTTGTTCGTTTCAAGTTGGCTGCCTGAGTTTTGATTTTCCAATATGTTAGTACCAAGCCAGGAATGTGGTGATTGTCATCATCTTTTATTGCTCTGATTTATTTATTGGTAACTTCGTATGGCTCATTTTTCCCCATTTCCTATGCTGAGGATGGGTACTGCATACTACTCCTTTCTAAAATGTCCAGAAATGCAAACCCAATCTAGCTATTGATACCTCCAAACATGGCACTTATCTTTTCTGGTGTTCAAACCATTTTATTCTCAGGTGGTAATGCTGATTACGGAATGGACCTACAGCAGAAAGAACAACTTCATGACAGTTCTGTTTCCATGATGCAACCTCAGCAGTTTTCAGTGAGTGCTTTATTGCAGATATTTGAACATCTCTGCTCTGATGCAGTAAATTTTTCAGTTGAGTTGAACACCATCTTATGATAAATATTACTTATAGATGGGAAGATCTGCTGGTTTCAATCTTGGGGGAACATACTCATCCCACCGCCCACAGCAGCAGCAACATACACCGTCAGTGAGTAGCAGCAATGTTTCCTTTTCAAATATAAACAACCAAGATCTACTGCATTTACATGGATCTGATATATTTCCAACCTCGCATTCAACCTATCCCCAGCAGGTATGTCAATGTGCTGCTGAAAGTATCTTGGTTATTTCCACTGTTTATGATGTCATTGGTGTTAGTATTTTAATTGAGTGGAAACCTGGACTTATGTGTGCTATTTATGGAATGGATTTTTAAGTTGCCGTACTCCTATGATAGGCATGAAATTATGGGTTGCTTTGATGAATGTGTTAAACACCCCCCCCCTCTCATCCTCCTCTCCCTCTCTGTCCAACAGTTCAGCTTCAGAAGAGGAAGTTTGCCTTTATTTCTAGTGTTCCACATTGTAGTCCATACCTCTCACCCTTTACTTCTTCTTCTTTCCTGTCAATATATATTTTAAGAAGGTTTTTAGGATATGAACTTGAAGCTGTAGAGCTTATGGAAAGTTCAGTTGTAGTTTGTGATGTACATTGTAGCCTTCTGGGGAAAAGTAACTTTATGTCATTGTATATGACCTTGTGGGGAAAAATAACTTTGTATGTCATTGTGTATGACGTATTTTCTAAATTTTTGCATGTGTTTTGCCTCAGACTGCTGGACACCCAGCCATAGGATTACGGCCTCTTAATTCTCCAAATGCAGTTTCTGGTATGGGGTCATATGATCAACTTATACAGCAATATCAACAGCACCAGAGTCAACCCCAATTTCGTCTGCAACAAATGTCGTCTGTAAGCCAGCCATATAGGGACCAAGGCATGAAGTCCTTACAAACTGCACCCACCGCGCCTGATCCATTTGGGTTGCTTGGTTTATTAAGTGTAATAAGGATGAGTGATCCTGATTTGACATCTCTTGCACTTGGAATTGATCTAACGACTCTTGGCTTGAATTTGAACTCCACTGAAAATCTTCACAAGACATTCGGTTCTCCATGGTCTGATGAGCCTGCAAGGGGAGATCCAGAATTCACTGTGCCACAGTGTTATTTTGCTAAACAACCACCACCTCTAAGCGTGAGCTATCCCTTCCATCATTATCTAGTGGACTTTTGCTCTTGGCTCATTTGGCTTGTTCTAATATAATATATTTTCTGGCTGCAGCAAGCTTACTTCTCAAAGTTTCAGTTAGACACATTGTTTTTCATCTTTTACAGGTAATATCTGGTTTGTGTGTTGATTATGACTTTATATTCACTTGACTTCAATTGCTTGAAAGGTTGTGCCTTACTGTCAATATTAGTTGTTCTTGTTTCAACCATGCTAACAGTATCCTGAATCTTTTTCCTGTGCAGCATGCCAAGAGATGAGGCTCAATTGTATGCAGCGAATGAATTGTAAGGTTCCTTTGCCATTCTATTGCTACAATAGTGGGCATTTTCTTGATTGGAACCATTTTTTTTTTCCTCTTGCATTCTTTCCTACTAATGAGTTGATATGTATCTTTTACAATGTTCTCTTGTTTGTGGTTAATTGTAGAAGTATTTTATTCCAGCTAAAGAGTGGTTTTGTGGCCGTTGTTTGCAGGCATAACAGGGGCTGGTTCTATCATAGAGAGCATAGATTGTGGTTCATGAGGGTTGCTAACATGGAACCTCTTGTGAAGACTAATTCATATGAAAGAGGATCTTACATCTGTTTCGATCCAAACACGTGGGAGACAATTCGCAAGGTTTGGATTTGCTCAAGAGTTTTTACTTCTAGGTTGTTAAATGCAATGCTAATGTACCATAGACTTTTAATGCAGGATAATTTTGTGGTCTACTATGATATGTTGGAGAAAAGGCCAGTTCTACCTCAGCATTAACAGCCAGTGGTAGTTTCTATTGTAAATCTTCAGTTACTGTATGCTTCAGATATCCTGTTTTCTTACTTCTGCGTTGGCCATTGTAAGGTATGATTGCCTCAATGTGGCTTTTTTAATCATAAGCCAATTCTGTCTCATGCATTCTTATCCATTACCCTTTTCCGAAAGCTTGAGCTTGTTGGATAATTATTATTGTTGTAGTGACTGCTTTATTATGTTTTCTTATTGAGGTTGGTTGACCCAATTCAACGGTAGGATATTTTGTTAATTTCAAGTAGGATGATTTAAGAGATATATCTTTGCACATCAAAATATTCAGCTAGAATGTTCAGCAACTGGAAATGCCGAAGGTATTAAAGTGACCAGTTCATGGCGATCATTGGCTCTAACTGGTTTATCAGCCTGCTATCACTTGCTTGGTGGCAACTATCTTGTGGTTTATATCTTCTTCCAGTGATGAAAAAGATGCATGCATTTCTATCCATGTTTTGCCCCCATTTCTATTAATCTGTTTGTTGGAATATTAATTTAGAAATTGTGCTTGAAAGTTCATGGAGTGCATGCCTATTCATTGTACCAGAGGCTAGTGGTCAAACTTTCCGTACAAATGCAAAGGAACTAAGGTGATGAAATCGAGTTCTTGTATATATCTGATGAATAATCATTAGATTGTTTTGTGCTTGTCGACTCCTTTTATATATCTGATGACTCCTTTTATATCCAATGTTATTTGGGAATGCCATGATGCTCTCGCTCTTTGCTTTGTTTTGCGCTGTTTTCAATTTATTTTGATCTCGTGAGGTACATTTCTACAGTACCACGTGAATTAAAGGAACAATTCTTTCAATGCTACATTCATATAACAAATGCTTGTATTTGCAGCCTAACTGGGAGATATAGGTAATTATATTTGTCAAATTCAGCAAGGGCCAAAGGTAAAACAGACCCTGTTAGTCTAAAATGGGGGTATATCTAAAATTAAAGCAAGCAATACTTCTCTCGCCAATTTCCGATCAAAATTTTCTAATACCGAAAGAAAGGAAAAATCCAGAATCAGGAAGGGTTGAAAGTAGCTATTTTAAAGGCAATAACTATAGGGTAATGCAGTCGGGAGGAGTTAACAAATGATTAAAAGTAGCACCAGTTTTTTCAAGCATGAAATCAGGGCTTCATATTGGCAAAAAGAAACAAAGACAGGAAAAGATAATTCAGATTAATTGTTTACAACAATCAAGGTTGTCAGGTGCCCAATACCAACCCTTTCAATGCAGGCATCAAGCTTTCTAATAGCTCCCTCTTGCTCTGTATTCTATCAGCTGCACAATCCTCCTCCTAGTGTTATACCACCAGGCAAAAAGGAAAAGAGAGTCAGACTGTCATGTAGGTGTAGCCAAGCAATACACACGAATGACTACATATTATGTAGATCGAAAATCTTAACTGACATTGGAGCCAGGAAAACGATAAAATAGCAATTAAAGAAGTCAAATTATAATATGCAATATCATGTAAAGTCAAAATAGGAGCTCACATTTCCAGCTGCCCCAGACATTAGTGCTAAAAGAGTTACCGCTGCACCCTGATAATCAACTAAGACCTTAAATGCTGAATCATCCAATTTATCCTGGACAAGTTACACAACATAAAAGTCACTGAGAAAGAGTCCCATATAAAAAATTTCAGAGAAATAAAGGAAAGAAACTACTACTATCTATCAAAAGAATGGGTATATTGTTGCTTCCAATTTATCACTGAAAGAAAATTTCTTATAGAATGTTATAGGCATTCTCCCATCTCCTTTATCAGAAATTGCTGAAAAGAAGAAAGTCAATTTGGGTGTACACCCAGGAATAGACGCAACGAGATGAGGAGAATAAAAACAGGAACCAAGGAATGCTTTTGGGCCTTTTCTCTAAAAAGAGATTTCATGTTTTTCACAAAAGCTGGGTGGCCAGGGACTAGACCACAAAGAAACAAAACTTTCCTTTTTGAGTACTCTAATGTCAATCACGACAAACCTAGAAAAGATCAATCTAACTCATAATCATCTTCCATCCATCAAAATGACAGAATAATTATATATGAGAAACTTAGGCACCCCAAAGCATTTCTCTTTATGAACCAGATATTTTGCTTAGTGCTGTGAAATTATGAATAATTATGAGTGAAATCTATTCTTGTGGATAACTAGAGCTTTAACTCATACCTTCAATCGAGAGACAGCAACTGAAATGGCCCTTCCTGGAGCTTGAAGAGCTTTTCCATGTATCTAGAATTTAAAGAGATTCCATATAGGAAGGATGTTAATGATACAAATCACTTAGGCCCATGAAGCTAGTAAAATTACAGAATTTGCATTAATAAATGAAAGTGTCTTCTTAGACCAACTACCTGCACGTAAAGTAGAGAAACAACTTTTGGTAGAAGGGAAATGGGATCAGTTTCAGCAGAAATTTGAGATGTCAAATCCTAGAAAACAGAAATAAACTGTCATGCTACAGATTCTTAAGACATAGAGACAGTCAATCATTAAAATGTTGAATAGATGCAAAACAGTATACAGGTAAGACTGCATTTAATCCAGATTCAACAGATACAAATATGAGCAAGAAAAAGACCAAAAGTATACAACTGTTGTTTAGGAAAAAATGCTACCAGACACAAGAAGAGAAATTTCACAGGATGACAGAACTTGATATATAAATTTCATTGCTTTACTTTGGGTAGCATGACAAGAATCAGCAATAGAATAAAGAGGGTTGCTCCATGATGACCTGGACCATGGACTTGTACTTCAAAAAAGGTTTGATTTGAAGCCTGTTAAGGCTTCAGATTTCTTACTATTATCAAAAGCAGAGGTCTGTGGATTGTTGTACACCACATCAGCTTGCTTTAGGGGATTTAATAACTATTACTGACCCAGAAGGCAGGCTCAATTAGCTGTCAATGGCACTATCTTCAAAATAACTTTACCAAGAGATGCAACAAACATACCAAATACAAAAAGAAAAATTTCAACAATTCCCACCATTTCTTATCCAAGATAAAATGCATACCTTGCGACATGAATGTAGAATGGTTCTTTCCAATTTCTTATCAAGCTTTTTCAGCATTAATCCACTGTACATATGCCAAAACCAAAATTAGTTCAATTTCTAATGTGTTTCCTCAATAAATACATTATTGATATAGTATCTTCTTCTAACCTTTCCTCTGCAATTGCTTGTAAGGCAGACATGAAAGTTTCAACGCGCTGTCCATAGAGAGTGAAATAAGTCAAGTAGCCACTTATGCCCACAAATTTGCACAATTATTAGAGAAAAAGTTAAAAGATAACACAACAAACCAACACATCAAGAAGATTTGGTTTTGGGGGAAGAGAAACAAAAAAGTCACTAGCATGAATCTTTCAATCAGCAAGATCAAAGACCAACACCATGGAGACTGAATTCAGAGTCATAAGGCTTACTGGATTGAAAAGTGTTTTCAACACTCAGGCTATCTGAGTGTTTCATGATACCTAGGCATCTAGCATGTATGTGCTTAAAACTAAACCATATTTCACATCCATTGATAGGATGGTCCTGACCTTTGCTTCTAAGGCCTCAATTAGAGCAATGCCCTTCACAGACAGAGCTCCTGGAAAACTCTTTGCCTACAGAGAACAGATTAGTCAATGCTCAATCATCACTAAGAGTTTCATTTGGAAAAAATCAGTGGGAAGAGTTGCAGAAATAAAAGAGTCATAGGGAATGTACAAGAGCAACTCTATCTCCAGGGCTAAGTGATACAGATTCACCCTTCTGAGACTCATCAACTTCAATACCATTTTTCAATTTGTTGTGCATATCCTGCAGCCAAGGATCCACAGAGTCAGCAAATATGACAATTCCATTCTATATTAAGGAGAGAGTACATTAAAGGAATACAGGATGTATATCGTACCAGGTCATGTAATAGAGTGTCCACCACTGAGCTAGCTGTGGTCCGCAGCAAATGTTTGTGGAAAAGCAGCTGCACATTAGGACAAAAATCTTGTTACAACTTCGCATCAACAGTAGTAACTTGGATTCCCCTCCCTCATGAAAAAGAACAAAGGAATGGATAAAATCTCACTGATGTTGTTTGGTCATCCTCAAACAAGTCTAATGCCTTTTCATACAGCTGCAAATTTAAGAAAGACTGGAAGCACAGAAAACGGAAAAGGCATCAGAGGAGAGTTCAGAAACTATACAAAAAAATAAGACAAATTTTGTCATTGGCTTCATCCATTCAAGACATCAAGAAAGATTATGCCAAGGGTTGCCCATCCAGATTTTTTTGGTTACTACCAAACAGAACCCTAGCCCATTTAGTTACAAACTTAGGCAGAGAAGAAAGCAGATGTTGCAGAAGGGAAAGAGAAAGGATGAGGCATCTTTGCAGAGAGGAAAGAAATTGAAATTTTCTTTCTTTATCTACTAGAATGAATAGAAACAGTGAGTAAAGAAAAACCAAAAGAAGTAGCACATCCATACAATGAACTTTTTCCACCAAAACTCTTTGTCGGTCGGTAGTGGGTTGCAATGGAAAATTTGGGACAAATTTTCCATTTTATTTCCATCTAAATGACAGAGAAAAGAAACAGGTATTTGCTTGAACTCATAGTTGTCTTTTCATCCAAAATTTCAAATAAAGAAAAAAGAGAACTTCTGTAATAGCTGATATTACCTCATCGACTTTTCTTTGCAAATTATCTAGTACACGTTTCATGCGCTGTGCATTTTGTGTAAATGCGGCCTTTCTTCTCTCCTTCCATGAATTAACAAGCATAGGTCTTAGATGGCTTGCCAAAGGTACCAGAACTGACTCAGGATCATCCAAACCTAAAAAGTTAAGCCATAATGTTTGTCACAATCAAATTAAATATAGATATCCAAACAGGTGGACGAAATTTACACAACACCATGTAACATAGTAATAAATGCACCTTGTTCTTCAAAATCAGGAATCAGTGACACAATCTTCTGAATTAACCATTCTTCTGAGATAACACTGACACTTTCCTCTTTAATCCTATCGGTGTCCTTTCTAGGACCTGACTTTGAATCTGACACTTGTGAGGAAGATGCACCCTTCCCTTTCTTCTGGCTTTTCTTGGACTTGTTAGGTGCTGATTCTTGGTGGTCTAGATCACTTTCAGCTACCTCCATCTTTGTATTCCCTGTGGATTTTCCCTTTTTCTTCTTAGAGCCTTTCTCCATTTCTTCATTTGACTCAGCTAGAGCATCATATCGACCAGCAGCAACTTTAGTGCCACGAAAATCATCAGATACTCCACTGCTAGTAGAGCTAGAGAGACTTAACGCTTCTGTCTCCTTTTCCAGGCGGTCGAACAGATCCTACAATTTGAAAGGAAATATAGGAGAGTGATTAAAATGCCATCTAGAAACTAAAGACATGATGACAATTGAAGTTCTCATTCAGTTATATTACAGATATCTAAGTTCACAGCAGCTGAAAATTTTATGGGGCAACAAATTAGATAGATAACGATGGCACTTTCACCTTCTCTAAAGGTGACAACAATTCAAATCAAATAGGAATTGGGTTCTTAAGCTCTGCTCAGTATTCATTCATTGTAGTTTTCAGTTATAGTATTTATGGAAGGGACTCATTGAAGGAGGACATGGCTTTTAGATCTAGGTAAGAATAGCAAGATGCAACTTCATGGAAATAAAATAATTTGGTTTACACCACAATGCTTAAGGAAAAAAAATAGTAGTTAAATAACAAAAAGCAAAGTGCTAACACTTCTACCCAAGCTGTGTGTGTCCTATCACTCTAATTGTGCTGCAGCTTGCAAACTCATACTGCAAAGTCTAGAAAAGGAAATTCTATCCTACAATATCACTATCATATAAAATGTGTGCAGACAGATATATCATATGCCTCCAATAGTATGATGATGGTTTCAGATAAGATTATCACAAGACAATTGTCAAGAGAGATTGGAGACTCATTTCAGTCAAGTAGGTCACAAATTCTACCTTGACAAACCCATGGCTGAAAATATATGACTCCCCCAGGATAAATGCCTTGTTAGACTGAAAAAAACAGCTCAAACTAATAAGACAAACCCAATACACAAAACGATGAGTACAAATTATGAATCAATAGAAAAAACAGTGACAGCCTTAAAAAATGCCACCTTAAGAGCTGAATTAACAGAAGGACAAAGTGACAGAATCTTAGATGCATCTTGTAAACCAAATGACGCTGGTAAAACTGAAAGTGAATCAATCCTGTAGACACCAATTCAACTCCATAAGTAACCTTCAGTGGGGTAGTAAAACTTCAACAAAGGAAAAAGAAAATATCACATTTGAGAACTTTGCTTGCAATTTTATGTGAACACATAGGTGTTTATATAGACGTAGACAACCAATGTAAACAGCTTTTGAATATATGATTTCCTGGTTATTACTGAAGTATAAATAGGAGACAATGAAGAGAGTACAAAATGATACTACAATTAACTGAGGCAGACAGTTAGCTTAGGAACTTTGTTTCCTCCCCTTTAACCAGTGCCCAGACAATCTTAGTCCTCTTTCATTCTTTCCATGTAAGAATGCATAATACATATCTCAGAGCATAGCTCAAGAGATGACTTCTCTGTTATGCATACAAACAGACATTCTGCCTAGTACCTCTTGAGTTTTATTCATGATGGCAAAAAATCTGACTCATGTCTATGCCAGTTCAAGGCATGTGAATCACTGGAATCTCAGAGTGGTAATTTACTTACTTATATCTAAGTAAAGATTTTTGAAGTTGAGAATCCCAATAATATGCAGGAAACCTATTCAATCTAGTGCACATAATAAAACATGTATGGCTTACTGAGTATGCAATTGAGGTAAAAGCACAAAAAGTCTAAGAACCACAAAGAAGAAATATAGAAAAAGCCAACTATCTATAGACTAAAAGAAAGACAAGAAAAAAGGTCTGAGGGTAATATTGGTGAAAGCACAAGAGAGATGAATCCATAAAAGGAAAATGACGCTGTTCACAAGTTCCTAAACTAAGCATAAACCAAACTTCTTCACAGGCATTTGGAGAACATTAAGCATCTCTTTATCTCCAAAAAGATTGCCTTTTGTTCTATTATTGGCTGCTTTAGTTTTACACAGTAGAACTAAAGTAAATCATGACCAACCAAACGAAAGTGAGCCAAATTTGGGCCCTCACCAGCTACCACGTTCTATGACATCCTCTGCAGAAGCATCCAACATCTCGATGATTGAGGGGTGCGCAAATAAAGTAACTAGAGGTATTCCTTCAGGATATCTGGACTAAAATTACAAAACAGAATTGGAGGTTATTAAGGGAGAAAAACATATATGCAAATGGTTTCATCATCAAAATTATACCTATATCATGGGGTTTTTGTAATGCAAACATAGTTGAGGACAGCATATTTGAGAATTCAAAATAAAACAAAATCAGGTACCTGCAGAAACTGAACAGGCTGTGGAATTCCAAGCTTGTATAGAAAGTCATAACTGACGTAAGAATTCTGCAGGAGAAATTAGAAAGTATAAAGAACATAAAAAAAAAAAAAAAACCAAACAGTTGGCGAGCTTCAGACACGACAAAGTTAATTCCACACTCCCAAATATTCAACAAATACGAAGTAGACTAGAGGGTTGAATTAATTTAACCTGTCCTGATAGCTTTTGTTAGATCAAACCTAAGAATCGTGCACTTGCTGAGATTGTTGAATTGGTTAACCAGACTGGCCACTAAATCGAAGGAGAATTTTTCCAGTTTAAGAATACTCTTTTGTAATATGCCTAAACAGGAGAGGGGAAAATATCGCCACAGTTTGGTGCCCTATATACTTTGAACAGGAAAATAAACGAAAGAAAACGGACATATCAATACAAACAAGTATGGTGGCCCAAAATTCCTGGTTGGGTTAGTTTGACTGGGTGGTCTAGGCCCCTCTTTATAAACAAATTTTCAAAAAGCAAATCAGTCTATAGCAGGGAAATATTTGATATGATAGAGCAAAGCTGCAGCTATACATATCAAGCAGGAAATTACGGAGAAAAAATGTCTCCAGATAATGAATTGTAGAATTTCAGAGGGCCTAGTCTGCACCGACACTGCCCTGGGAAAGTGGAGAATATGCTATCTAATAGTACTATTTCTAATAGTACTAGAAATATATAGAACACAAAACTGCCTTCCTTTATCTGGACTTCCACAAACTCCATTCACAATAGATGTGGTGTGGGGGAAAGATGGCTAGACAGCCTCAAGGCACAATAAATTTCTCCTCGTGCATGAAAAAGAGATTTATGGTTCAGTAGAACCTCACCAAATGCCTAATGCTTATTGAAGAAATAAGTAAATACACTGTTAAATGTTTAAACTACTGGTAAGTAGGGCTTCACACCTGTGAAAAGAAAGAATCTACACACTCCTTCTGAGCCTTTGCAAAAACCTGCAGCATCCATACCAAATAAGCGAGTATTCCCTATAATGATTCTATTTAGTCACAAGAAGAGAATAATGTCGCTACATACCATTGGTGTCCAGTGAACTCCTGCACGAAGGGAGCCAAGAATCTCACCCTCCTTGACTATCCCATTAAACAATGACTGGAAAAAGGAGCTCTCAACAGCCACACCGCTAGCTCCATCCATTTCTTGTAATAATCCCTGCAATGAGTTCCATAATGCAGACAAATTCATGGGAACAAAAACACCCCTTCCAGCACCACGGACCATTGCAGTCACACGTGCCACATATGCTGGAGTGTATAACTGCCCACCTTCAAGCCTACCTTTTACCTAAATGGAACCAGGATACAACAATGTTCAAATGCATATCCTAAATCACCACAATCCAATCACAAAGAATGAGATAAGTGTGACATTACCAGTGTCCCAATCCTAGGCTCTAAAATGGACACAACTAACTCTGATCCAATTTGTAACTGTGCAGCAATCTCTGCCAATGCAATTTGACTGCATTCTTGAAGCCTTTCATTAATTTCCTCTGCGACAGTGTCCCAATATGAATTGGATATGATTTCACCATTAATCAGCACAACTGTCGAGTCATTGGCCACTATATGCTGAGCTTGTTTCTCGACATGGTATAAATCCACACCGGTAGTATCAGCTAAATCAATCAAAGAAACACGCCCTAATTTCTTTATGTCAGTGATGATTTCTGTCCTCAATTGCTCCTATTAATACATTTTTAAGTACATTGTATATTAGCATCAACAAATTTTCAATTCAAACAAAGGGGGAAAAAAAAAAAGAAACAATGACACAGATTCATGTTAAATGTACAACATCAAACAAGAAAGGCTCTAAAATAAAAGATAAAAAAAGATAATTAAAAAAATTGCACCTTTTCTTTAACAGACAGAAACATGACAAACATTTAAGATTTTTTTGAACTAGTAGATGGGGGAGGGGGGATGGAACTTTGGCACTCTTTGCACATTTAAATTTGTAGTAAAATGATACCATCTGGTTGACATTGCAAGCCAAAGTAACGAAAATAAATCACCGTAATTTTTAAGTTTATCCTGTAAACGTTGACGAGCAAATATAGTCCTTGTTATGGATATGGAAACTTAGATAAACTAGTATAGAAATTCATAGAAGTTAAAAAAAAAATCCATAGTGCCACTCAGCATATTAATTCGGAAGCCTTGGTACCAGCTAGACTTTCCATATACACATACAGATGGCTATATTTATAATACACATTGATTTCACCTTTAAAATTCTACGATTGCAGAGAGATACGACAATCAAATTCTGAATTACAAAGTTTTCATACAAATCATGCGCCTACATAAGTATGCATATGGAAATTTAAGGAAGTGTAGAAGCGTTACCGGAGTGATGTATTCTTTGCCGGAGGAGGTGTGGAGAAGATCAAAGTCAATGATTCCGAGCTGTTGCAGCTTCTGCACCAATTCGACGACGTTTCGTTCCGACAAGCGTATGCTCGACTTCGCCTGCTGCGCAAACTCGAATTGCCTCTGCAATTCAAGCAGTTCTTCATCCATTTCGTTCTGCTTCTTTCAGAGTTCACTTCTGTTCGATTTAAACGTCGGAGAGGAAGAGGGAGAAACACGCCAATTGCCGTTATCAAACTTTGGGGCTGTATTTTATATGAGTGAAAGAGACCAAATGGACTTTATACTGCTTCCTACGGGAAGAAATGGTAAGAATTACTATTATTTTTTTCCCCTTCGAAATTTTGCCCAAAAATTAGAAAAATCTCTAACAAGTTATCAAACTTTTTTTTTTTTTTTTAACATACCAAATTTCAAAAAAATTTTTTTGTGAGGAAATTCAGATTATGATTATAGGGGTTTATAGTTATTTTATGCACACATTAATATCTAAATTTTAGAAAATCATTTTATTAGGTTTTTAATTTTCATTATAATTCAAGATAGTATATTTGTATTGGCATCAGAGTAAGTATATATATATAAATATATATATATAATTTATTAATGTACTATAAGAAAATAATGAAATCAAGAAAAAATTATAGTATATTAATTTCTTATTGGTCATTTACAATGTGCCAGGAAATATATGCTTAAATTTCAATCATGCAAATTTTTCTTTATTCAGCGTTCTAAGAAAAGATGCCATACAAACACCTGAAAAAGAAAAAAATCTTATGTTGGGCTTAGATTGGCCGGAATAAGAACATAAGTTAAAGTTTTGACTGGGCTCTGACAATCTACTCCCATTTATTGCAAGGGTTACGGGCTTCCACTTTGGGCCTTGAGCGATGTAGCTGGATTGGGGGAAAATTGAATTCAGAAAACCTCAATCCACTAAGAAAAGCTTTTATCGACCTGCCTACCTCGGCAAATATCGGCCATGTATTTCCCAGAAGCACTCAAAATTGCAAATCCACACCCCCGACCCCCGACCCCCGCCCCCCACCTCCTCTCTCCCTCTCCCTATATATATATGTATATATATGTATGATGTCTTTCATATACAGGTGTTCTGGCTGCTTCTCCTCACTCCCATAATCCCCCTATACAAAGTTCTCACAGGCATCATCCAACTACAATAAGTGTGCTCCGGTTATGAATTCATTTGTTTCATACAGTTTGCATATTCTTTGCAGCATAGAGATAAGCTAGTTGCAGCTTTCTTGGCTCCTTCTCTGTTGATGAACAAATTGAACTACAAGTAAAATGTACATTATGTACACTACTTTCAACTACAATTGACTCTGAAGTCAGCCAATCATTCATTACCAGACATGGCAATGGCATGAACAAAACTTTGTAAGCATGAGTAAACTGCACCTTTGGCTCATGTGTGCACAGGATTTTGTACGAGAAAGAAAATCCATTGCCCCAAGGTGAAAATATGTATGGAGCTAGGCTTTTAAATTGCATACATTTTCTTGAATTCATTATTTAGAACCTCAGAATCTGATAAACCTGACATTGACCATGATCTTGATCTGCTGGCACGGGAATTCTTGCGGATGCTCTTCTTGTTTGAGGACTCTATCCGGTGCATAATAACCCAATAACACATTGTTCCCAATGTAGTAGCCAGAATGGTGGTTCCTATGATTGTCACTCCGATTGCCAGCCACCTCTCGTGCTTGCCAACTACAACAAATGACAGTGCCAAGAAAGCCACTGAAATTAGCACACAGGCCAACCACATAAGCTTGTTTATGATTGCCATCATCTGCTTCTTTGCCTTGCTCTCTATCACCACCACTGAAGTTTGGACAACAACAACAGCGAGAGAAATGAACAGTGCAACGGAGTCAAAGATGAAGAAAATTATGAAGGGGGCTTGTGGTGCAATATTGGCTTCGCCAAGGGAATGGCCAGGAGGAATGTTATCTGGGTCATCAACATACTGGCCAGGGACAGTAAAAATGGCTGCAAAGGCAACTGTGGCAATCAGTACAGCTACAACAGTTGTGGAATTGATTGCATTGTTAAGGCCTTCAGTATGCATTTTATTGAGACGTTTGGCAATGCCTTGTACCCGTTTCCTAGTTTGACGGGTATGCTCTAATTGGTAATGGACTTCATGTTTTATATCACTCACAGTTTGCTTCAACTCTCTTGCTGGATTTGTTGGTTGAGGCCTTATAGTCCGAGCACTTTGAACACCATGCTCTTGCAGGATGACTGCAACGTCAGCTTGCCCAGTTTTCTCTGCAGTATCAAGAGCTGTTTCATTAGACCTGTTTACAGCTCTTGTATCAGTTTCATTCTGCGCCAGGAGTAGCTTAACTATCTGCAGGAGGCAAATAAGCATCACATTAGCTCTCTAACATCAGTTTTCTTTCTTTTCATTTCTTTAGACAATTCGCTCAAGCAACTTCAACATGGTTGAGGGGAAATATAGTGCTCTCTGAAGAAATGACTCATAAGATGGCTAGTTTCATAAGGTTTAAATCATACCATCCATGGTCTCCACAAATCATTCTCAGCAGAAAGATTTCAGTTGTATTGAATGTGATAATGTCAATTGAACTTTGGTTTGCTTTGCTAGCTCTCTTGCTTGGTCAAGCTAGTAGACTTATCATAGAAAATACATTCAGATAAGCTAGTTCATTTGGTATAGACAGAGCTTGTTCATGCACAACAGCTACATGAACTTGATCGTACTATTTGATTTACAAGATGCTTATCTGATTTCTTTCGACAGTTTTCTATGCTTCTAATTCCAAAATCTCCTCTTCATGAAGACATAAAGGATCTCATGATACATATTGAAATGAACTAACAAGTGTAAATTAGCACACACATCACAAATTACATTCAGAACCATAAAACAGAATGGCCAAGAAGCAGAAGCTATTGTTAATAGTCCAAACAACTTAGAATAATTTCTTTTAGATAAAAATAGAACAACTTAGACCACAATTATATGTTGCCTAAGATGTTTACCATACCCACAGAGATTGTAGCAAATAATCAGGAATTTCACATGTCAAAAGATGATCACTTAAATTCAGGAGGCCAAAGTAAAATTACTATTCAGAACACAATTTCTGTGTATTTGTTCTTCGCTATGTCGAGGAAGATGGCCTTCACAAAAATGCAAATATATGGCATCAGACTACCTTAACAACCTATACACACTCTTAGCTTTCTGGATTAGAGTAGACTACAGGTGATAAAACTTTTATGACTATTTTCAGCTTGATAAAACTAAAGAGACCTATTCATGTGCTTGTACGTCACTGCTTATTAATCAGAGATGACAGGAATTGCCTACAAGTAGATTGCCATATTTGTGTATTTTAACAGAATTAATCAAGTACTGATTCATATTGTATGTTAAATGTCTTACAGAATCATGTGTTCAGCTTATAACAACTCTCAATTTTGTGTATATTATTTTCATTCAGTTATTTTAATCAATTTTTTCCTGCTGAAACAGAAACAAGGAGATGAAGGGGTAGAGACAGTAAATCAGAAAGCAGGCAGTTAATCGAAATGAATGTAACAGATATGATAAAGGGATGAGAAAATGAGCTATGGCTTCTACTCAATCAACAAAAGATTGACTATTGTTGAAATATCAGAAGATTTAAAATTTTTTATCAGTGTTACAATAGGCAAGAAAAGCTTTTGTCACCTGTCCCCGGCCTTTCCGAGTGGCTATGTGCAATGCGGTATTGCCTTTGTTGTCAACCAGATTTATCAATGAAGAATCTCCTTTAATTAGTTCCTCCACCACTTCAAGGTTTTGCCCTTTAACTGCCATATGGAGTGCAGTCTGTCCCTTCTTATCATTTCGGGTAGCCATACCGGGTTCCTTGCTTAAAAGGGCCTTCACAACCTGCACATGCCCATTTCTTGCTGCAGAATGCAAGGCTGTTTTTCCATTACTCTTTGCTATAGAGGCCAAGTTACTCACTGACTCCAATAGATAATCTACCACACCTATGTGTCCTTGAGTTGCAGCAGTATGCAAAGCTGTGGTATTTGAAATATCAACTGTCATAGAAAGCTCCGGATGAGCTTCCATTAGCACCTTCACAATATCTGCAGTTGAATACAAGAAAGATTCATGTGAGTTCAAGGTACAAAAATAATAGAATAGATAATTTGAAAATTTAGACATACTAATAGATAATTTGAAAATTTAGACATACCCAAATCGCCTTGTTTTGCAGCTATATGAAGGGCATCAAAACCATTCCTTGCTTTGATTCCCGCAGATGCAAGATCATAGTACATTATCATCTGCCTCACCAACTCCACATAACCATATTCCGCGGCTACATACAATCCTGTTTCCCCAGCTGAGTTTTGCTTCGACAACAGCTCGGTGAATTCTTCTTCTGATAACTCACTGAGCATCTCCCTTAACGCTTTAATATTCCCAGCTCTAGCCGCGGAATGCAATGCAGTATCATCACGTTTCCCCGTTAATTGCTTTGTCATCTTTTTCCGGGGCGCAGGCTTCTGTTCTGGTGTTGGCTCCATTTCACTCAACCACGTAATACCCCTCTCCTCGGCCTTTACGAATCTATAAGACAAAGCCTCTTCTTCTTCCCCTCGAACACCCAAATCAACAATCGCATTTTCTTCTTCACAGATGGCAGGAAAAGAACGGACGATATCTAAAGCAACCAAAGAGGGAATAACCCATATATCTGATTTTTCATCAAAGACAATAGCTTAAGTCTGCTCCCAGCTTCCACATCTAGTATGAACCTGAAAACAGTACCCTGACAGAGAAGAAGAAAAAGGAAACAAATGTGGTTTCAGTCTTTTCATTACTTTCCATACGGACACTAAATTAATTCATTACCTACAACCTTAGGTCCAATGATCATCATACAACACAAACTCTAGCTAGACACAGGGATATTCCTTAAAAACAAATCATCCACGAAGGGTTCAATGTCTTCTTTTCAGTCTCCATTTTTTTTTATTTGTTGCTATTACCTTTACATTCCTCAATGGAATACAACTAAACAGATTGAAAAGGCAAGAAATTTACCTGGTCATGAAGAAAGCTCCACCTTTTTCTCTCCTCCATTAAAAACTAAAAAACCCATGAAAATTGAAGAGCTGTATGTGATCAAAACCACATGGATAAGAATTTCTTTTGAATATGGGAGATGCTCTTTGGCTTTCCTTGCATATACAAGCACAAAAAAGGTAGGCAAAATGCACAAATGCTATAGGTTAAGGACGAGGGGACATCAAAAGCACATGTAAGCAACAAACTTTACATATTCATTGTATTATATTACTATTATCTCTGAAATCTGAATCAAAACAAAATAAAAGGATGCACTTTTTGTAAAGGTGATGATGATGGTAAAAAATGCTGAATCAAAATCAGATTAAAAATGATTTTGAGTTTTCTTTTTCTTTCAAGAAAAGCTGAATCAATTTGGGACAAAACAGAGGTGGGTGGCAAAAATGAATGAACCAACGGTAATACCAGAACCATACACGTTGGTTGCAGACACCAATGGAGGTACTAGGAGCTACGATGTCCGCCCCTCCCAAATATGGGGGAGTGGAGTTGCCTGCATTAGTTTTGTCGTAACTGTTAGGTGTAGTCCACGCGCTCCGTTGAGATTGGACGTGTAGCAATTAAGACTGACATTTTGAGTTTCTTTTTTTTTTTCCTCTTTGCTGAAAATGACGTTTCTAAGGTATTGTATCGTTTTTTCTCCATTTCATATGTATGAGTATGAATGACAGCGAATCATATAGTTCATCATATTATCGGAATCGTTATCGATTAAAATTTTCTATGTTCATTATTTGATTAAAATATTTGTGGTCTTTTAATATCAATATTAAAATATTAATAATTTAGAAAAACAAATAACTTAAATAAAATTTTAATTAAAATCATACAAATTTAAATAATACATAACTAAATTAGTTTATAAACATATAAAGAAATATATATATATATTTAGTATTAATAAAATAACAAACGTAAAAGTCAATTATATTGAATGATGAATTGGTAACCTTTGAAATTGGTAAAAAAAAAATTTATAGCTGTCATCACTATTTGTAGGTCAATAATTACCAATTATTAGTGGTTAATATTTACCACCGAGAATTTGATCTTTTTTTAAGAAAAAAAAAAGAATTTCATCTTTAATCGGGTTGAAAAATTATAATTATGAGTCTTTTTTAATTACAGTATTTGATTAGTTGCTAAAATCATTCCTCTTGTATTTTCTTTCTTGAAAGTATCTTAATACTTAAAATGTCTAAAATATTTTATTTCTTAATCAGGTAAGGCAGCTTAATAGTTTCAATAGTTTATGTTGTTCATTAACATTGGTACTTCCTTCATGACCAACCTTTTTGTATCACAAGAAAAAGAGTTGATTATCCTTTTCTTTCAATTTATCATTGCTTTGGAAGCCTTTGTTTTTGTTTCATAGTTGAGGGGATAGGGAATATGAATCCAACTTAAGGTCAGTTTGATAAATTAATTAAATATTTTAAATTAATGGATATAAATATATTATATTATTTAATGTTTAACTATATCTTAGATTTAATAGATAAAATATTAAATAATATATGACAAGATTTTGAATTCTCCTAAATACTATCTTTTTTTATATATATATAAAACATGTGTTTGAATTTCGTCCGATTATTTGTAAAGACTATAAGCCACTCCAAGATTCATTTGGGTTTAAACTCACCTTAACTATGTTTGTGTTCAAGTTAGAGGCAGAACTCTTGATCTAGTGTTCAAAAGTCACATTACTTTATCAGGTAAGTTATCTCGTGAACGTACTTAAATATTATCTTCAATTATAGACTTAAGGCTTGTGGGGGTCATGGAATCCACTCTTTTCAGTTTGATGCATGTCCCTAATTTTAGTTCATGCCCTTAGCTTTCAATTTTAGATATTTCTTGGAGATAAACATAGATTGTTTTTTAACTTTTACATTTGTTTTAATGAAATACTTATAATATTGGGAAAGAAAAACACATTTGCTGAGTGAAAACTAGGGGAACCAACCTTCAAGTGGATTAGGGTTTAAACAGCTAAAGTTTGTGCTCAAGCCCTAAATCCAGTCATAACAAGTTAGAGGGAATCCTTTTCTAAGGACCACTGGCAATGCAAAGTGCAGACAGCACTCCAATGACATTTTTTCTTTTTTTTTTTAAAAAAATCGATCTTTATTGTTATAAATTATAAATTAGTCACTCAACTATTAAATTATTAGTTAAATAATACGACACTCTAATAATTAAATACTTATTTTGTAATATAATTTATGATTCTTTCTATCCCAAAATAAAGAAAAAATTATTGATTTAATATTAACGCCAACATGATAAATTTCAATAGAGTAGAGTTTGATATGCTTAACTTATAATTTAAGAAGTCTAAATTTGACCCATAAATGATAAAACCAGAAAAAAAAAAAATGGAATTGAATTCCAATGAGAAACTTCAATCTATGGCAAGGATAAGGTACTGAGCAAACAGCAACCTAACTAATTCTTCCACCTCCCTTTTAGGTTAAGAAAAGACAGGCTGCCAGTATTTATATCCATCTAGGAAGGCATTGTTTATAGTGCTTATAAGTCATCATTGTCATGACCAAGTAGCAGATGGGGAACAGAATTTCCTTTGAAAGGAACAAGAAGCAATTGGAATTTCACAAGAAAAAACGATAACCTCTCCTCTACCAAAGGACAAAATGTTAGGAGAAAAAGATGCCAGAATATGAAAGATGCATGGAACATTTTCGTGACTGTCTATTCTTTGGAATTGGGAAAGCTCGTAATCGTTATTAGAAATTTGCACTAATCGATAAAAAATCTATAAAATTAAATTAGTTTAGACAAATTTTAACTGACAATTTCTTAGAAAATCAAAGATCTTAGAAGTTAAATATACGATCTCACGATTAACGTATTGATACTCTACCAATTAAGCGGTGCCAAAGCCCGATAACTGTCAATTCTTGATCCTAATGGGAAATACCGTCGTTTTCAAAATTCTCCTCCCACCTATCAAAAAGGAAAAGGGATCATAATTCTTTTTCTTCTCCTCTAAAAACTTTTAGAACCCACCCTAGTCCTGAGCAAGCTTTTACCATGGGGTAAGAGGGGTAAATTTTGAATTGTATATATAGTTTTTTTTAAATATGAATAATTATAATTTGATAAACTTTTCTTTAAAATAATTTTTCCTGTTTTATATCTATATAGATTCAAAATTGTAAAAAAGTAATTAATTATTGTAAGAAAATGTTTTTTTTCCAAAAATGAATTTGAAAGTCAATGCTCCAATTTGATAGGTCAAGAAAAGTTTTTTGTCCAATGCTTGACACTCACATTGCACTCAATGAAAATCATATGCAACACTTGATTGCCATCACTGGAAGTCAACTAGATATGGCAGCTAAGGGGGTCAATTAGTCATCAAGTTTGGTATTCTTTTGAATCCATTCAAGATCTCTCATTCATGGGTTCCTTTCATATCCATTTTTTATATTTTCACTATTCTTATTTATTTATCACAGTTAACTACTTCACACCGTTTAAAAAAAAATAATTAATCTCTTAAATTTATATAACTTTATTTATATATTTCAAAACTACCATTAGATTTAATATTCTCCATAACTATTTTACTGTTTTATTTACTCAATTCTCTCTAAAGTTATTGCACGATTATTTTTTAAAATTATTTAATATAAGGGTATAATAGTAAAATTAACATTAATAACATCTAAATTTTTTCGGGGGAGGGGCGGTGATTCAATGTGGATTTATCATTCATGGTCACTAATTGATGAGCCTTTTTCCCTGTCTCTCTCTATAACTATAGCTAAACCATTGGCCGATGGCATGCTTTTTAAGTCTTGGTGAGAGGTCCACTTCAGGCAAATTGTGAAATGGAATTTTGTACGAAAGTGAGAACAACCACGTTGATACACATTTGTATGCTTTATGAGTTATGACAAATAACCACTACTTGACCATACCATTCACCGTCCAGAACATGTACTGGTATTGTTTCTATACATTATAAACGTTTTCTTTCCTTTTTTGCTTGTGGGAATGAATATTGAAATCAGTAATTTCATAGTTTTTCATGAAGCTTTTACATTATATTGGAAATACCATTGTTGATTCAATGGTTACAAAGGTCCAATGATATGAAAAAGAAGCAAAACGTGTAACACAAATTAGTTTTAACTTTATTTAATATTATTTTATTCATCGTTTTTAAAGAATTCATACAAGTTAAGAAAGTTTTAACATTTATAATTTTTTTAAAAAAATAATACATTACTCTCATTAAAAATTATAAGATAAACTTAAAAATTAAAAAGTTTATATACTCTTGTGATTCTTTTTACTATTAACTATATTATACTAAAAAAGTTAAAGTAAAATAATCACGTTAAACATTAATCTTTTCAATAAAATTAAAGTATATATTAATATTATCTTAAAGAACTAATATAGATTAGTGTGAACTAGATTTTTTTCTCTGTCACCGCTATAATATATATAGATGACTATTTGTTTGACATATTACGAGTTTGAAATCATTTGCAATAATAATTCATCAACTAGACATTTATATGGACTTTAAAATCTTTTGATGGTGGACTTAATTCAAAGGAGACGTGTCATAATATGAAAAACTTCTTTAATCACGCCTAAAATTAACTACACATTGCCTTAATAACAAATTATTGAGACTAAAAACACCCAAGCTTAAATGGTGAAAACAGATAACATGTAAAACAAGATAATTTGTCCCTTGTTTAATGCATATTAGGCAGGATTTGTAGGACTATTAGGACTTAGATTGGGAAGAGAAAACAGAATATGACCCGACAAAATGCTGAGAACTTCCACTAATAGATTTTGCACATGATCTCAATTTGCAAAGGCATATAAATGAATTCTCATACAACGGCCAAAACAAACAGAATCTATGCCTTAATTTTAGCTAATACTAATTGATACCCTTTTCTTTGAATTTCTTACACTTTATGTCCTATTCTCTGAGCTGTTCTTTTGGCACCCTGCGACATTATCAGCATGCATCATCAATGGCATCATTACCAGTACGAAGAATAGTAGTTGAAAATGGTTAGCCGATTCAGACCAGTGGCATGGTTCATGGCTGTTATGATTTTGAATAATGTAAAGTATTGAAAGAAACGATTTTATTAATAATTAATAAAATATAGAGAGTTTGGTGAATTGAGATAAAAATGTAATAAAGAATATAAGAATTTTAAATTAATTAATACTTAAAATTATATTATTTTACTAATAAAATATTTAAATAAACATTTATTAATATTAAAATATCATAACAATGTCTGATTTATTCCTTAGTTTTCCCATTTTGAAAGAGAAGAGAAGGAAGAGAATGGCATTGGCATCTAGAAGAACTACAACTCCCTTCACACAAGGTGAAGAAAATTGGATTGAAATTTCAATTCTTCTCTTAGCCAAACGTCATGAATCATGTGACCTAGGAACCTATAACAGTTGCAATGTTTTGATTTCTAGTGTATATGTAGTAGAATGTGTTGGAGATATTGGACACAAAATTCAACGAATTTGTTAGGTATAAAATGTTTTCGGAAACTAACTCATTGAAATTTATATAGTTACACAAAATTCATATGATTTATTAAGATTAAGTCTACGATCTGTTTAATAATTTTTTATTTGATTCTGATTATAAGTACGGAGCTCAAAATCATACACAACAATAAGAAAACTAGAGCCACGAGAAAAAACATGTTTAGTGTAAATCATGTTTCTCTTTATTCAAACTTAATATAGGTAGATAGAAAAAAAAAAAGTCTAGCCCCCAACTGGCTTTGAGATCATATGGATACATTGTCAACTTATAGAGTAGAATTATTGTCCTCAATTATTTATTTCCAGATATGATGGTTGACTTCATCAAATTTGTATGCTTATGACCGCGAAAAATTTCTTTTCTATTGTGTCCACCTATTTCTATTATAATGCCCTATAACATTTCCACAAAAACGACCATAATTAATCATATATTCATACGAATATGTTCTATTTTTTTAAGAATAGGGTAAAACATAATTATGCAAATAATTATGAATTTTAGTAAATTCAATGGTTCGGTTTGTATTTAAATTAGGGTTTCTTTTCTTTTCTTTTTTTGTTGTTGAGAAAGATCATATTTCAATAAAATTTTTATTTTTTTTTACACGTACAATAGAATGTTAAACTTTATTTCACTTTTTTTTTAGGAAGAATAAAAGGAATGATCATATATGTCTAGTGAATCTTGATTTAATAATGATTGTTTTAACCTTTACATTGCAAAAATTTAACGATAAAATTTTTACCTTTATATGAAACACTTGATTACAGATTATTTACTTTGACCACATGAATAATATATACACTTATCCCTGATGTTTAATATTCTATTAGAACAAATCTGTGACAATCTGCCTGCAATAGGAATAGGAATAGGAATATAGTGCACACCACACGTGCAGCCAGACAAGCATGTCTTGATAAGGTCGCAAAAATTTCAAGAAATATTTATCTTATCATTTCTTTTTTAAAATAAATTTTGATAGTGAAATGTGCATTGACCCAAAAGCTTCCCGTTGACCATTGACTCAACCACTAAAAACTGCCTTCGCAATCGATATGGATTGGTTCGTGTTTTGGTATTTTTGGCTCTGTGGTCACTGTTGAGTCATATTTTTTATTGCTAAAATGGCCAAAATTCCAGGCAATTCGAAGCAACTATAGGAGAACTCTATACTTTAATAAATTGAGTCAATTGCCATGGACCACCCTCTTGTTTAGCCTTCAATAGGTGAACTTTAAATTGTCAGAAATAAAGGGTCATTTTTCCCTAGATCCAAATCGAACAATATGTCTATAAAGAAAAGTTTGTGTTACTTTCTCTTCCCCCTTAAATTGTCTAGAAGAGTATTGACTTGCCACGAACAGGTAGAATTTTAATATGTAAAGACTTTAGGGAGTAATTGTTAAAGATTTCATTAACTATTGAGGTAAATATTTAGTCTTCAAATATAGCATTTGTAATTTAATAAGATCAATAGTAAATAACGATTTGATGTGATTCCAAATTTAATAACTAATCCAATTGCATACTGAAATTTATCAAGAATATAAGTGTGATGAACAAAGCCATCTTCAAACCGAAAAGCACTGTTCCTCCAAGGGTGATTTGAGCAGAGCCATCTCAGTTCAACTACATGGCCTGCTGGATCAAATTGAAAGTAAGTCTACACCATCACACACACACACACACACACTATGTTTACTATACTCGAAAATACACTATTAAAAAGTAATATTATGTTTCTTTGTGGGAAGGTTAACAATCACCTATGAGAAGTTGAATGACACCTCATTTTTGTGGTGGCTACCAATTCCATGACCGAGGCAAAAAAATGGTGTCAAGCCTCCCTCAAATATCGATGCCTAGAAACAGCATTTACACCTAAATCTATCTTTCATACCCCTTACACACTTTTGTTAGATCAACCTCTTTTAGAGGTAACTTTAGGATACCCACGTTCACTTATTGTGAGGACCATGCTGATACTATTATTTAATACAAGACATATAGTGACTTCTTCAAAGCCCTTTTGAGGGAGTTCAGCCATCGACTTTTTAATGTCATTATTGGTCAGTCATGAATTGGTGTTTATTAGCATACCAATGGTTGGCTAGTGCATAATTGAAAAGTAGTGAGAGCTACCAGTGCTGTTAGAGATGTTTGAGAGGTAAGAGTTAGTATAATCCTACAGAACCACTTAGAATTTATCAATTTGGAGGTCTCACAATAGAGGAGTTCAAATATAAGAATTATAACTTTCCATTTGAGAGAAGCTCACCTCTTATCATATGAAAAACTACAAGAGTATAAATCTTCTTCAGAACAAAATTAAACTGGAAAAATAATTTTAGATGATCCCAGAGTATAATTTACCTTCTAGAGGAGACTATTACCCCTCAAAAAAATAAAAAAGCAAAAAAGAAAAAGCTTTAAAGGTGGAATTCCTTGCATCTTACCGAAGTGTGAAAACGCCATGCAAGTGGAGGAAACTGATATAATAATAGGCCATGCGCAAAAGAAAGTTGGTGCAACAACGTACCAAACCATTGACGTAGATGATTAAGACATCCAAAGCAATTGACCCAACAGTTTCCATGACCAAGTGACTGTTCTCTATAAGGACAATGAGAAAGGGACGATACGGTTTCTACTATGGGTGCCTGATAAAAAGGCCTAAGCATAAATCCCGGAAGAAACAGAAATTCTAACTTAGACAGGTCTGACATACGTTTTCTCGCATAAATATTTGTATTTGAGACTCACTCATGCTTAGTTTTGTAAATCAGTTGCGATAAGTCTCATGGATTGTAGACTTGTGGATAAGTTGACTGCACGCCAAGGCTAGATTGAATTTTACTTTCACAGCTTCACTCGACTTTGGAGACTTTCTAGATGGATTATCCAATAGGGCAACTGATTCCCTTGCACGAACAATAGTGTATGAGTGTTTTTCCACATAGGAAAAAGTTTGGCCAAACCCCACAAGAATAAAAGACAAAAACAAGCTTGAATTTAGGGAGAGAGAGAAAGGAGAGTTGCAGTCCAAACCTACTGTAAAGAGAGTTGGCTCCAGCAACCAACTATCAGAGCACAAGCTCCCACTCCCAGGTTGCTTTCGCAATCTCACCGCGTTGCTAAGAATCGAGACAAAAATAGTCATATTCAGAACAAGTGGCACCAACCACAATTGCAGCCGACAACATATGCTAACAATTAAACAATTACGATAAAAACGTCAAGGTGTGTCATTTTGATTAAAAAATTAAAAAATAATTATGGTCTGTAACCCCACTATTGTCATCATTTAGCAGGAAATTTGTTCTTTAGTTCGACAATCTGACTAACATAAGTACAACAAAAAGGTTTCATTAACAATAATACAAGCTCCAAGAAAAACCATGGTGCTATTTCACCTGCCGTAACAACAAATTTCTCAAAACAAGTTTTCCTCGTTCAAGACAGTGCTGAATGGAAAAAAATACCTAGAAGCAGCCTCTGATGTTATAATTCTGGGCTAAGGAGTTTATCAATTAGAATATTTGATTACACACAAATTGTGTGTGAATCAAGAGGTAATGTACAGCAGCGAGTCAACTGAAAATACACGCCCATTAATAACAGACACAAAGGAGCCAATGGGCCATTGATAAGAGAAGCAATCACAGAAGGCATTAAGTTTCTTTTGCAGACTCTCCCATCAACTTGAAGAGTGCAAATCCACCTTGATGGCAGCCAGGCATTTTAGATGCCATGCCCTCTAGATCATCCTGATACATTCAATCGGAAGAAACTCACAGATTAATGTAATGACAGATGAACCCAAAATGAACCCAAAATGAAGAACAGGATCCAACACATCAAATTCATAACAAGTTATGCTCCTATAAATCAAGCCTAACAAGGAAGAAGTAGAATTCATGCAAGATAGAAATGCTAGTCTGTATTGTCTTCCTACAGTTTCACCACAAAAACAACTACCCTTAGCCTCCCAGAAAAGATCTTTCAGACATGGTTATTATGCCCTTCCACTGAACAGTTATTGAACATGAACTAAATTACTTTCAGTGAAAACCCTATTTCACAGCATGGTGGCCAAGTGGGACCAGTGCTTTTACTCCTCCACCCAGGAGCCATTTGCAGAGAGAAGTTAGGGATGTCATGAATGGTTGGACAAGACAAAGACCCATACATAGAGTTGTTTTGTGATCAACACAAGATACACACTCTATTTATTGATTTGATTTCTTCTATGAAAGAAAAACCCAGATGAGCATTTACTAGGTGAGTGTGAGGAAACTAACCTAATTATCAGAAAAAGGAGAAGGGAAAACAGGAAGAAGACAAAACATTACAAAAAAGAAAGGAAAAAAATCCAAGGCCAGTGAGTTGATGAGAAATAGACTCACTAAATCTTTCTTCCTGTCCTTAGCGGAAAACCAACAATTACCAACTGAGCTTTTACCATAAGTATGAAACAAAAAATTTCACCACTGTAGTCCACTCGACTTTTTGCATCATAGTAATCCATTGATGTGTACTTTGATTGTTTATTGCCATGCTACTAGTTGCATAATGCATAAAGTACGAGTCAATACCAAGTTGTTCCTCACCAAACTGCTAAATAATGCATTGCAAAATCTGTAAGGAAATGATCCAACAAAGGAATGCCCACAATCATACCATTATGGGGATAACATTTGTTTGAATGATGCACAGAGTTAACATTCACAATTAATGTATGAAAATGGTGTCACACTAAGATGCAAAAAATTTACCATCTCAAGCTAGAGTTTCTGAGCTTACCAATACAGAACGAAAATTCAATCTTCTTGATAATGAGTACGAATAGCAATAAACAACCATTGTGGCATTAAATTTAAAAAAAAAAAAACATGGCACAAAATTACACAGGACAAACCTTCGATACAGCATAAAGCTTAGTCGACTCATAGCTGTCTGTTGCACTAGAATACAGTTCCTGGATTTCCATTGAGTTAAGACCGCATGTCATGAAGAAAAATGCAGTTGGTCTAACATTCAACACCCGACGGGATATGCCAATAAACATGGGGATACTCTGCATGACCAAACCATAAAACTCTTTGTTACTTTTGATAATCCAAAATAAATCATTAGATGGATTCTACAACAGGTCTCGCACAAAACATTGATTTCTCATTTTCTTCAACGGGAACATATGAAATTCAAGAAATTATCTAAACTGCTGAGTTTTATAGACAATAACCTTGCTATATGTTCTTTACACAGTATTTTCAAGGTATACGGCACCAAGTGAAAGAAAAACTCCTCTTGATGCAGATGCAAGGTGTCCAGGCAAGTGAAGTCTAAGGAAGTGACAACCCATGATAAACTCTAAAGCTTAGAGAGGTAGTTCTACTAATTAATGGCTCAATGATAATAATTATGCATAACTTTGTAAAAATATCTATATATTCTGGTATATAGTAGTGCTTTATAAGGCCCGATATATGTCTACAGGTATATGTGTTTAGATATAATTTTAAAAAAAAAAATCTAATAACCATGGCAAAGCAACATGTAACTGTGGAGAATGCATGGTCCCAAGTCCCACATCTGCATAGCAGATCAACAATAGTTACGTACTATATGGACCATAATGGTTGGAAAAAGACCGATAATATTTAGTAACAAATACCGTGCTATGGTTAGACTTAGCATATATAGCTGCACATATTTAGGAATTATAGCTGTAATATTCCTGTAATTATTTCCTGTAATTGTTTCTATAATTTTAATGTATAGTTGACTTACTTTAAATAGGTCTAGGTATCTTGTATAAATACCTTGAGATATATGGAATAAACACAAGAGTGTTTTTTCAGCCAATTGTTAATTTGGTATCAGAGCCAAAGAACGACTTCCGCTACCTCTTTTTCAAACCCTAGCCGTCACTTCCTTAAAATTGACAACGAAGAGATTCCTGATAGCAAGAAACTCTCGACGGTGCCCATTCATGAAACCTCTTCTCCAATCCACATTAAATTGGATGGTACTAATTATCGTGTTTGGTCGAAGATTTTAGAGATGTATATTGCTGGCAGGAAGAAGTAGGGTTATATTACTGGAAGAAAGGCTGTACCTACAGAAGATGATCCAAGCTATGATGAATGGGAGGCTGAAGATGCTCTTGTCAAGTCTTGGCTTATTAATTCCATGACTGATAATCTGATGTCACACTTTGTTTAGTGTGGGACATCTAAAGAAGTTTGGGATGCGGTTAAGAGGAGCTATCTTGATGTTTCTGACTCTTCCCAAGTCTATGAACTGATGAAGAGGTCATTCCAATTGCGCCAGGGTGGTCGTCCTCTCCCGGAATATTACAACGAGTTGAATTCAAATTTCATGGAGCTTGATTATCGTAGGCCCAATGACATGACATGTGCTACTGATATTGAGAAACAAAGGAAGCATATTGCAGAGGATCACATCTATATATTTCTTGCAGGTCTTGATCACAGTTTGGATCAAGTTAGTAGTCGTGTTTTGGCTACTTCCCCTCTACTAAGCTTGGAAGAAGCCTACTCTTTGGTTCGTCGTGAAGTGCAGAGACAGGTCACCATGGGAACAGAAAATCATTCTGAAGCTTCAGCTCTAACGATCCAAAAGAGCACCTCTCAGTTGACTCCTTCTGTTCCTGTGAATTCTGCCGCTTCCAATTCTCGTTTCTACACTCATTGCAATAGTCCCAAGCATATAATAGATGTTTGTTGGAAGAAGCATGGATATTCGGAATGGTATAAACTCAAACAAGCTGAGAAGAAAAATAAGAAATCTGCTCAGATTGCTGTTATTGATACTTCTCCACCTTCTGCTTCTCATGTCTCTCAAGTGTCTCCTCACCAAGGTAATTCTAATACTTGGGTAATTGATTCAGGGGCCACTGACCATATGACTAGTAATTCTTCCATACTTGCCTCTCTAATGTCTTCACCTGTCAAGTCTGTACAGGTTGCTAATGGGACCTCTATGCCAATTACAGGAGTCGGGAGTGTCTCAATTTCTCCTACATTCTCCATGTCATCTGTCTTACTTGCGCCTGCTCTTTCTAATAGTCTTCTTTCCATTAGTAAGATTACCAAGAGTCTTAATTGTTCTGTAATATTTGATTCCACTCATTGTATCTTTCAGGACAAATGTACGAAGAGGACGATTGGCATTGGTAAGGAAAGAGGAGGTCTTTATTACTTAGAGGGGGATACGCAGTTCCAATCTGAACCTAGCCATGGCCTTCAAGTAGAGAGCGAGTTGGTTGATAGAGAGAAGATTCTTTTATGGCATTGTCGTCTGGGGCATCCATCTTTTCCGTATTTAGAGCGTTTATTTCCTCAATTGTTTCGCAATGTTGCTATCTCTAGTTTAAGATGTGAACAATGCATTTATGCTAAAAACCATCGTGTTCCTTTCAAAACCAGTTTCAATAAGAATTCTATTCCTTTTTCGTGTGTTTACACTAATGTATGGGGTCATTTTTCTACTCCATCTGCTTCCGGCCACAAATACTTTGTGTCTTTTATTGATGGCTGCACTAGAGTAAGCTGGGTATATTTGATGAAATCTAAAAGTGATGTTATACAGGTGATTCCTCAATTTTACAAAATGGTTGTGACACAGTTTCATACTTAGGTCCAAGTTTTTCATTCTGACAATGGTCGTGAGTTTGTAAATCAATCTCTTACCCAGTTCTTCCTAAAACATGGCATCCTCCACCAAACAACTTGTGCCTACACACCACAACAAAATGGTGTAGCAGAGCGTAAAAATCGTCATATCCTTGAAGTTGCTCGGGCTTTAAGCTTTACTATGCATGTTCCTAAATGTTTTTAGACTGAGGCTGTCATGACTGCTGTCTTCCTTATTAATCGCATGCCTGCTCGTATCCTTAATTTTCAAACCCCTTTAAGGATGTTGTCACAGTTTCACTCTATCCCTCCTGCTCTAAATCTTTGTCCTAAGGTTTTTGGTTGCGTATGCTATGTTCATGTCCACTCTATATATCGGGATAAGCTTGATCCACGTGCTCTTGAATGTGTTTTTCTTGGTTACTCTAATTCTCAAAAAGGCTATAAATGTTTCCATGTAAATATTATGTTTCCATGGATGTTTAGTTTTGTGAACACGAGTCTTATTTTTCTGGGGATGTCTCTATGATTCCTCTTCAGGGGGAGATTAGTAGTAAGGAAGATGAACGGTTATGGTTAGAAGAGAAGAAGTTGTGGATGTCGAGTAAGGGGGAGAACTTAGCTATTGTGGAGACTACGGAATCTTTAGATGATACTTGTTCAACTGAGGTTGAGTCTGAATTTAAGGAGGCAAAGGATAAAAGACCAGCTAGGTTATTTCAAAAAGGCTATACGAGAAGAAAACAAAATACCCTTGTTATGCCTCCTCCTCTTGATTCTAGTGCCCCTCTTGATGATACTACCATGCCATCGGATGACTCTTCTACTGTTAACCCTAAGGTATGTGTTCTTTCTCCTCCAACTTCAACTTTAGAGATAGATTCTACTATTTTGAATCTACCAGTTATGGATCACAATAATGGTAAGAGATATCCCCTTTGTGAATGTAGAGAACCTAATAGGTTGGGTTTCTCCAAGTCGTCTTTTAATGTCACTTATCCCATTTCTGATTTTATTTCTTATCATCGCTTGTCTAAGGCTCATCTAGCTTTTGCTCTTCAGTTGTCTTCTGTGTCTATTCCTAGTCATTTTCAGGAAGCCCTTGGAGATCCTAAGTGGAAGGTTGCTATGGAAAAGGGGATGAAGGCCCTTCAAAAGAATTCTACTTGGGAGATGGTTGAGTTGCCACAGGAGAAAAAGACAGTAGGATGCAAGTGGGTGTTTACAGTGAAATACAAGTCAGATGGGACAGTTGAAAGGTATAAGGCTAGACTGGTGGCCAAGGGTTACACTCAAACCCATGGGATTGACTATCATGAGACTTTTGCTCATGTGGCTAAGATGAACACTGTTCGAGTCATTCTATCTCTTGCAGTCAATCTAGACTAGCCATTACGCCAATTTGATGTAAAAAATGCTTTTCTCCATGGTGATTTGATCGAGGAGGTGTATTTGGATCCTCCTCCAGGATTTACACTAGGGGAAGGTAAGGTGCGTAAGCTGAAAAAGGCGTTGTATGGGTTGAAACAATCGCCAAGGGCATGGTTTGGCAAGTTGAGCTATTCGATGAAAGAGTATGGTTTTAAGCAAGCTTTGGCGGATCATACTCTGTTTTATAAGAGGGAGCATGATGATATTACGTTGCTTATTGTTTATGTTGATGACATGATTGTTACAGGTAATAATGCTAGTGAGATAGAGAAGCTTCGACGCTATTTGGCCAAGGAATTTGAGATGAAAGACTTGGGGTTCTAAAATACTTCTTGGGTGTTGAAGTATCTCGGTCCAAGCAAGGACTTTTTCTATCTCAACGGAAGTATATTTTAGATCTCTTAGCTGAAACTGGTAATTCTGCCTGTGAACCTGTAAATACTCCCATTGAGATGAATCATGGTCTAACTATCTATCCTGATCAGGTTCCAACTAACAAGGAGAGATATCAGAGACTAGTGGGGAAGTTGATTTATCTAACTCACACTAGGCCTGATTTATCATATGCAGTTAGTGTTGTCAGTCAGTTTATGTACAATCCAAGTGATAGACACATGAATGCAGTGAATCGTATTTTGACTTATCTGAAGTCCTCTCCAGGTAAAGGTATTATGTTCTCCAAACATGGGCACTTGGATATTGTTGGTTACACAGACTCTGACTTTGCTGGCTCTAAGTTAGATAGAAAGTCTACTTCGGGCTATGTGTCATTTGTTGGAGGCAATTTGGTGACTGAAGGAGTAAGAAACAGAATGTGGTGTCATTGTCTAGTACAGAAGCTGAATACCGGGCTCTTCATCATGCAACCACGGAGCTTGCTTAGTTAAAAATTCTCTTAACAGAACTCGGGTTTGGTCCAAAGAAACCTATGGTACTATATTGTGATAACACTGCAGCTATTGAGATCGCTAACAATCCGGTTCAACATGATCGAACTAAGTACATTGAACTTGACAGGAATTATATCAAGGATAGTCTGGATTCTGGTATGATAGAGGTTCCGTACGTTAAGAGTGCAGATCAGCCGGCTAACATAATGACTCATGCTCTTACTAGTGGCTCGTTTTATGCATCATTGTCCAAGTTGGGCATGTGTGATATCTATGCACCAACTTGAGGGGGAGACTTAGCATATATAGCTGTACATATTTAGGAATTATAGCTGTAATATTCCTGTAATTATTTCCTATAATTGTTTCTATAATTTTAATGTATAGTTGACTTACTTTAAATAGGTCTAGGAATCTTGTATAAATACCTTGAGATATATGGAATAAACACAAGAGTGTTTTTTCAGCCAATTGTTAATTGTTAGCATAATTCGAGGACACCACGAGTACACTTCCGAGTTTCTAGGAGAGGATGCTTACTTTCAAAGGTTAGCTCATTATGAATGTAATAAGTCATAGATTTATGAAAAAAGTAATAAGCATATAGCCACTGCAGAGATTTCCACAAGGTTGAGTTCTATTTGTGCTAAATATTCACATAACTCAATGCAATGGGTGCACAAGAATAGGAAAGGTGATTGCTACCCACTAGAGCATCTGCAGGAACTCCAATTTCTTCAACCACTTCCCTGATGATGCTGTCAAACATTTCCTGAGAAACCTTTTTGCTGATAATCTGCTTGCTGTCAGCATCTTTGATCTGATGGGATATAATTCCAATTTCCTCCGGCTGTCAACAATTGGGGAAGTACATGAGGGAACCACTAGATCTGATACACAACATACAAATTGAAATGCAGAAGAAAAGATTCATCTTAATTATAGCCAAACCCTAGTGCTTCAGGACATAATTACAATGTGAATAGTAATGATGGAATGCTAATATAGGACAACTCTGCTTTGACACCAAGTTGACAGCAGAAATAAAAAGAGATATATGGTTGTTTGGAAGCTAAACGAAGACCATGAAATACTAGGTTTGTTGCCTTCAAGCCTTCAAAGATGTTGCCAAACATTGGTTTGTTGTGTGTGCTAGGATTATGGTGAATGGCAAAATGACAAGGCGAAGATTATTTTAGCAGTAGGAAAAAACTAAGTTAAGGACTAGCTAGAGGGGTTATATTCAAAAAAGGTTTGAAAAATGAGAAAAGAATCAAGATTCAACAGAAGGTAAAATATAGCATCTTTTAACAGATATCTCACAACAATTAAACTCCATTGCAAAAGAACATTGCCCAAGCTCTCTAGTTTGTGGGCTCTCTCAGTCATTAGTGGAAAATCATCTCCAATTCATTCAGGTGAATCAGTTCACATTAAACTTGATAATGCAAATGAAGTTCAAGTGAAGAATTCATGATTCTGAAAAGTGATTTTAGTTAATTGGATTGAAATAGAGAATAAGGATGGGAAAGAAGCCAAACTCAACCATCTACTTGGAAGATATATGCAACTGTGAGAACAAGCCGGACCTCTGACTAACTACACAATGCTTAACCAGGACCATAAGAGGTCCACAATTCGACTGCCAAAAAACTGACTTCCCTTGATTCCAGACTTACTGAAAGAAAGTTCAAATTGTAAGTATGCTGAAAACAAACTTACCAAGGAGCTCAAGATGGGAGCTACCATCGACCACATACAAACCTATAATGTTAATTTCTCAAACCATTCCACCATAAATAGAAGTGTTATTTAACAAAGTAAAGAGAGTAACTCAAGCATGTTCTGAAGGATGAATGCGAAGAAGTAAAGAGAATTGGAGAATGTGAACATAAAGAGGACCAAACCAACCCCATGTAATTATACACTCAATTAAAAGGGGAACTACACCTTCAGTAAAAATATCATCCTAATGACTCCTAGACTATCCAAAAAAGACAAAGAGACTTCCAGTAATTCTACAGCAGATAAACAAAAGAAACAGAATTCCCTTGACCACTACAGCATGAAAGAGACCAACTAAATCTGCCTCCGGCCTATAACCTAAAATTAAACTTGATAATGATTTCACCGTGAACAAAGGAATTTTTTGCATTCAGAATAAGAGGACTTGTCACAATTTACCTGTCTCGTAGCCTCTGTTTAGTGTTCTAGAGGCCATAGCACATAGCTTCACTCTAGCTAAGTTTTAGCCATTGCATTCAGTGTGACAGATTCAACAGAGATTGTTGACTTTTTACTTTATCTAAGAATTTGACATTTTTACCGTCCTTCAAGAAACTGCAAATGAGATCTACAAGCATTCTCTTATCATCCTATTGAGAGAGAGAGATTTCCAAAATTAAATACCTCTGGATGACCTCCTGGGAAAACATAATGTCCAGGAAACTCCCCAACATTGTTACTTCTTCGAAGAACAAGTAATTTTCTGTCAGCTGTCTCTACAATTGCACCATTGCCCAAAGGACTAGAAGTGTGCTGACACTGTCTACAATCATCTGATTGGGAAAAGTATCAGTTCAATGCTGACTGACAAGTGAAATAGAGGATGTCAACAGAATGCATCAGAACCATCCATATAGTTAATTCATATACAACAGTATCAAAGGGATTCAGTCAAGAACCATGGAAACCAATTCCCAGCATAAATTGCATATAAAAAACAGCGTTAAATAACTAAGTAGAAATGGCCTAGTCATATAGATATAAAGCATTGACGTCTACATAAGCAGCTATAGTGCATTAAAAAATATATTTTTTGGGTAAGTGGAGGTCAAACAGATTACATAAACAACATAGAGCTAGTGGTTCAAGAAAGAAATAACTCAAAATCAGTAGCTCTTCCCATCAGGATATTCCCTTAAACTGTAAACAAGTCAACCAAGATCAAGGACAAGAGGTAATAGTTTTCTACTAGGTCGCTCACTAGTGAATTTTTAGCTGCAGCAATGACAACTGAGACTTTCAAAGCGCTCCTAATATAATTTTCTCTCTGAAGGTAATTATTGCCATTTCTTTCAGCAAACAATTTTGATTTCTGAAAATCCAGGAAGCCCATAAAAGCAAGTTATTCTTCCATACAGTAAAGGATGGAGTAAACTAACAATGCCATCTGCAACTACTAACCACTAGATCAAAAACCGCTCACTCCCAAGGGAATATGAGGCAGATAATTCCACCTAAAATCAGCTAACCACATCAATTAATAATTTCTGAAGGACTTGAACATAATAAACATTGGCACAAATGTGTGTATGTAGCGCACAAACAGAAAAAAGGACTGGAAAGAGAAACAGTATCTGTATGTCTCAACTTCACTTAGCAAATCCATGCACTCCTTTTCATGAACTAAAAATATAACAGTACAATATCAACAAGATAATGCAATTATACCTTCTGATGGAAGGAGAAATCTTTCCCACAGAGGATTCAAATTAGTACCAACAAATGTCCTGATAAGAAGCCAGGCAAAACAATTTCATCAGCATTTCTATATTTTTATCTTGTTTCCTCTTTTTGATATTTCTATTTGGGGCAGGAGAAAAGGGGGGGGGGGGGAGGAACAGGTCAATTTATGAGTCAGACAAGAAATATTGTAAAGACATCCGACTGTCAAATCTCAGGTTCAAACATGTTTGGAAAGTAGTGCATAATCAGTAACATAAAAGCTAATTCTGAGTTTATCAATTTAATAAATTTTACAACCAAGGGCACAAGGGATTGAATTATATAAGAAAGAAATGCAAATAATAATAATAATAATAATAATAATAATAATAATAATAATAATAATAATAATAATAATAATAATAATAATAGTTACAACACCATTACAGAATGAGTAAGAAAATGCCACTCAAAGTGGCTGCTGAAAAAACAAGAGATATTTCAAAGTTAGTCATAGCTAGGCATCAACAATTTGCATTGATATAGATCAGAGACATATGACGAGAATGAGGAGTGCAGAGAGAAAACCTGTAGTCTGTCAAACCAAGGCTCAAGCAAACACGCAGCTCTTGACTGGAATCACTCCCACTGTAGATAGTATGCCCTCCATACTGTAAAGTTTCAAGTTTGTGCAACAGTAAGACTAACAACTTTAACTGAAGCATTTAAAATGACAATAAATTAAACATACAGACATCTTATTTCAGGGGGGTGCATCGAAGGACTCAAATCAGCACCTTGCTTCTATCACTGATATGTATAAAAGCTAATCATGAAAACACAATGGTTCCATATAGTTGTTATTTTATTTTAAAAGAAAACAATACACAAAAGTTCAAACTTTTGCGAGAAAGGAAAAAAAAAATTTGCAAACATATTGGAAAAGTTATTGCAAAAGAAACAATTAAGCAAGCACAAATGCTAGATGAGATCAACATACCCTGAATTTTAGTCCATTGAACAATGATGCATTCTTTTGAAGTCTTTGATCCCATATCTGGACAACATATTACCAGTACAAAGTTTATTACATAAACATGAATCAAAAATTGTTTTTTGACATGCATGAAAGCAAAACGTGTTAGAAATACAAAAAGCACGCTTGATGTCATGATGTTGTGCAAACATGTTTTCAAATTGTTCAACTTTGGACCGTAGTTCCCTTTCCAGAAATCTGTTCTACCTCGTTCTACATTTTCACTAAGCTAGGACATGGAGTATTTATAATTTGACAGAAGATTGAATTCCATAACAAACAACTACTACACAAAATTAGCTTGTCAGAAAATCTATAGAAATCCTATGAAGTGAAGCAAAAACAAATTTTGCAGTTACAGACAGAAAATTATAGAAATTCAATCGGATGAAAATTTAAAAGGATAAGTGAATCAGTTTCACCTCAGAAACAGATTCCTCCAGAGTAGCATCAGGATGAGGAATTCTATCATACGCTTCACTCAAAGCAACTGAAACCTTCATGGATTATGCATTGACAAATAACTAATCAATAATCAGAACCTAATTACAGAATAACAAATGGACCCCAAAAAAAAACCTCGAAATTATTAAAATCGAAAATGCGCATACATTTATTAGACCAACAAATTGAAGAAGCCAATCTATAAAGTAATGATAACGACAGCAACAGCAGTGACAATAATTAATATAAAACCAAAAAATTAACAATCGGTTACATATACCTGTGAAGGAGAGAGACCGGCGGGGCACGAGAGCAGGAGCTTGAAAGCTGGACGATCATGGCCGGCGATTTCTTCAATACGATGATCGTTCGAATTCTCCATTAATCAATGTTGTTCTATTAAACTATGAGACTGAAAAAACTCAGCTTTGGGAATTTATTAATTCGCCGGTGTAAAGTATCAGGTCTGAACGCTATCCGAAGTCAGGTAAAGGCAGCATCCGACCGTGACTTGATTCCAGCTCCTGTTATCTTTAGTCGCTATTTCTCCTTGCTTTTTGCTTCGTTGTTACCCCCTCCACCCAACTAAATTTACAGTATTTAAGTTGACACAATATTTTATATAAAAATAAAAATATAATATTTTTTAAATATTTTTTAATTAAAATTTTTATCTCAATTTATTTATTATATTAATTATTATTTTTTATAAATACCTCAATACAGTAAGTATTTCTATACTTATAGTAAAAAATAAAAATAAATTAAATATGTTTACAACACATAAAATTTTAAAATTTGATTATTCTTTAATAAAGAGATTTTTTAAGGGTAAAATAAAAAATATTGATTAATTAATTAAAAAACTTTTTTTAAAAAACTTATGAATCGATTAAAATAGACAAATAAAATGAGACCAATGGAGTATTATTATTCATTCCGTCCCCCTTTATCTATCCATTCTAACTAAGATTTCACATTAACAAATCAAAATTATATTAATTATTATTTTTTTTACAAATACTTTCCTTTAATATAATGAGTACTTCTGTACTTTTAATGAGAAATGGAAGTCAACTAAATATGATTACAACATATAAAATTTTAGAATTTGATTACTCCTTAATAAAGAGATAGATTCTTTGAAGGTAAAACAAGAAATGTTGATTAATTAACTAAAAAATTTTATTTTTTTAAAACTTATGAATTGGTTAAAATAAACAGATAAAAGGAGACGGGGAGAGTATAATATAATAAAAATAAAAAATATGTGAGTTCTATAATACTTTATATCAAATCTAAGTATATAAAAGTAATATATGTATTATATATTGATTATTTTATAATGTATAATATATTAAAAACTTTCATTTTAAGGAAAGTATCAAATTTTTTTAAGACAATTTAAAATAATAAGTAGGTCAATTTATTTGAGATGGAGAGAGTATTTTTTATTCCTTTTTAACTCACAATCCAAAACTTTTAAATTTCACTAATATTTTATTTATTATTTAAAAGATTATTTTGCTTTTATCATAAAAATTTTATCGTCTAATTAATCTTATTATGTCATCTTTATTTTTTTCGGCCTTCCAACAATATGTTTGGTTAGAGTGAAAAGGAAGAGAAAAAAATAAGAGGATATAAATCTGAACATAAATAGATAATTTACGTTGTTGGCTTAAGATGGAAGGATGGATGGAAAGTAAACTAGGGAAGGTAGCACACTTCACATAAAAAAAACAATTTAACTAAATTTAGACAAATTGAAACGTAAATCAAAATAATATTTATCATTTACTTTTCATTCCCTCTAACTAAATAAAATAAAAATAAATTATATTTATTCATCTTAATAGAAGGAAAGTTGTCTTCCCCTCCTATTCCTCCTCTCTTCTTTGTGAACCAAATATGGAGTTAAAATGCATTATTATTTTTCAATAGATGTGGCCAAAATGGGGTAAAATGCATTAACTTAATTTAGTAAAAATGAGCAGTATGATGGTAAAATGAGATAATTTTCCAAATTCCAATTAACAAATGTGACAATAAACATTTTGGATAATAAAATGGAAAATCACTTTTTATAATAACAAATAAAGAAAATTTAGATGGCAAAGATAAGTTTAATTATAACCTTCTTCCCCTTATTTTATTTTATTTTTTAAATGCAGAGATTTCATCTCAACGTATTGTTAAAAATAATAATGCTTATTTTTGAAAATAATAGTATATTTGGTTTTAAATAATTTTAAATGATATTTCATTTATCATTCATCTGAATTTCATTTTACAGTTTCGACCAGGTAATTAATCTTCCCATCCCATCTTTACTTTTGATTGCATTCCAACTATTTGCTAATGTAAACCAATTGAATACAGTCAAAATTGGGTAAATTTACTGCCTTAAATTATTTAATTTAGTAAAACTAAAGATTGGGTCGCAAGAAGAGATAATTTTCTAAATTCTAATCAGCAAAAGTGACCAAAAAAAAGTTTGGAAAGTAAAAATGGAAAAATCACTTTTTTTTTGGTAAAGAATAAAAAAAAAACAGAAAATTTAAATGGTAAAACAAATGTAGCCTTTCTCCTCTCTATTTTGTATTTTTTTTTTCTATACAAAAATTTTATCTCACAAAATATTTTTAAAATAATGTTTATTTAAGAAATTGTCTGAATACATTGAGATTTCTTTTTCTCCCTATTTATATCTGTAATTAAGAGGAGGTGGAGGGAAATATGAAATGAACAAGAATGTTAAAGTGTCAACTTTTTTGAATAAAGGATTGAATTGACATTTTCTTTAATTACAAATTATATTTCTAACTGTTGAGTTTTTAGTTTAACGATAATTATATATTTACACATTAATTTATAAATAGTTTTTTTAAAATTTAATTCCTTATGTTTGAATAATATTTAAGTTGAATTCCCTTTTCAATACTACATATGTCATACAACTTCTTCAGTCAATTTTCTATTTTCGAATTAACTCATAGAAAAAGTAACCTCTTTGATATTAAGTTATTTTTTTTTCAATGAATCTTCATATCCCCCCCCCCCCCAAGCTAGAGAGATATCCCTCTAGTTCAATTTTTCCTATATGTCAAATAACTGTTTAGTAATAAAAAGATTTCAAAATATATTTTTTTCTATTACTAATTTTTATATATTCAAGGATATTAATTTAGTGATTATTTGTTAATTTAAAGAAGAGTGGTGAACATTTATGGATCAAATATTTAATTTGGCAAAGACTAAGGTAGCTAATTCTAATTTCTTTAGAGTAAAAGGGGTTTATTATAATTATTCCTAGAATTTATAGTCATCAAATTGGAATACTATCTAAAGTTCAAATCAATAGTGGTCATTCAAAATTCCTACCAACAAGACATATAGAACATCTTTTATTTAAGATATATAAACGTCTTAATCTATAAAGTGATAATAATTAATAAGATATTAAATCGTATATTAAATAATACGCGTGTGATTTTGACTTTTTGTCGAAATTATTTTAGTTTAATACATTTAAGTGTCAAAGGAATATAAGGACCCTACAACCTTTTGCCATAGAATAATTAGCTAGTTCATTACTAATTGCTTCTCGCCTTATTCTATATGTCCACCATATAATTCAATAAAAGGGCAATTTGATCATGTGTCATAAGTTTCAATCAAACTGCTGTTAAAGTATTGGAAGATAGTGACATGGTAGTAAATGCTGGAGAGGGAATCTAATACTAAAGTTATTAGCAGGAAAAGAGAGCCACAAATTTTTGGCAAGACTGAAGAAGCCCTATGAGGTTGGAAATTAATGAAGCCTTTTTTCTACAGAAACATGCATTCATCAATTATAGCAACTTAAAGGCAACAACAAATTAAAAGAACATGTTAAGGAAATTAAGCATGATGTTGACTTTTAACCAAGTCTATTGTTGGATTAAAGATGACAACTAGCTGTGTATTCATTTTTGCAAGTAATGCACAAACAAAATGTTTGAATTATGAATATATAAATAAATATATATATATATATATATATCTCCGATTTTTTTTTTTTTTTGGAGGGGAAATTGCATTAAAATTCAATCCAAATAAGTTGATAGAGTAATGGAAATTAATTAAGGTGTTTCATATTGATACAAACCCTATGCCTACATTAGTCCTCAAGACTTAGATGTTTGATGATTCATGGAAGGGAAGGGGGAAAGGGGAGAGAAAAGAAGATAAATACTTCACTTGGGAGAAGTATTATATTACATTCTTTTTATTTTGTATGACAGAAATAGGAGGGGTAAACAAAGAGAATTATTTAGTTATTTTACATTTTCTTTTTTGTCCCAGGGAGTATAGCTCAACTAGTTCAGAATCCTCTCGGTTCTTACACTGACAGATTAATGGTCGCGAGGGTTTGTTCTGCTAGATTGTCCTCATATTAGTTGAGGTCAAAATGGGGTTAAAAAAAAGCAGTTACTTTACATTTTTATCTCTTTTCTTTCATTTAATTTTTAAAATAAAAAGTAAAATCAAATGTGTGAGTCATTTAATATTTTTAAATCACTTTTTTCTTTCCCAACCTCTCCAATTGATAACCCTCTTAATTTTTTTCCTCAATTGGTTGATGGATCTTAACCAGGGAGATGGGGAATCCATATATTGCAAAAATGGCTCCAAATGCAACAACTACACAAGTGGCACTCATAGATATTGGACCATCAATGATATATATCTCCTTGATGAGATATATACAAAAGCATGCAGTTTGGTCCTTGTATAGCTTTTAATGGTAAATACCAGTCAACTGTATCAGCAAAAGTTTGTTCGAGAGACAACTGGTCGTAGTCTCGCTAGAAAGAATTAAAGACCAGCTAACACTGATAAGATGTGGCTTCATTCATTTGCCTCCTCTTCTGCTTGCTCACGGTCGGATCAAGTGTAGTCTCTCCAATTAATAAACCATTTTATGTATATATAATCTCGTTTTTCATTTTACACTTTACTGTATATTTTGTTGGGATAAAAAGAAGAAGAAAAAGTAGAAAAAATATAAAATTATACATAATATATATATATATTAAAACAAAGCAGTCTATACAAATATGGACGTAAATCAAAATAATTTATTATTTAATTTTCTTTCATTCTAATTGGACAATATATAAGTAAATTATATTTATTTCCCCTAATAGAAGTAAAAATTTCTCTCTCCCTTCCTTTCCTCTTCCCCTTCTTTCTATGTGAACCAAACGTAGAGTTATATAGGCATAAATTTGTTTACAAATTTCTTTCTTAAAACTGATAAAAAGGAATAAGAAACTTGTTTATCGGGTTTAAAAGTATTAGGGTTGACTCAACTTGATAAGATGTATGAGAAACATATATATAGTGTAAGTGGGGAGAGATTAATTTGAGATGAGTTTTATAAAAAATTATTCTCTACGTCCCAACAAAATTAATCTACTTACTATTTTGGATTGTTCCAAAAAATTTGACACTTTTCTTAAAAATTTTTTTTACTATATAATTTATTATAAAATAATCAATATACTCCACATATATTATTTTTATATACTTATATTTGACATAAAGTATTGTGAGACTAATATATTTTTTATTTTTATCATACTATATTATATTATATTATTATTATATTTTAATTTTTACTTTTATATTAAATATCGTGCCAAATCAACCACTGTCAATTTTAATGGGACGGATGGAGTATTAAATATGTGAAATTAAGTGGGGGTAAAGAGAGAAAGTATGATAGGTTGTAAGTAGATAATAGTTTTTGAAAAACGAAAATTATATAAAATAATATATATTTAATGAATTAAAATAAAATTTTAATTTAGGATGAGAATGAAAATTTTTTGGCCAAATAAAACCTTAATTTGTCGTTGTAATGGTCACATGGGGCGATCTGCCAAAGCCAATAGGGTTTAAATAAGGGAGAAAAAATCATAAATATGAAAACTTTCAGTTCATCTATTTGGTCATAAGTTGGCCCCAGAAGCCGGTATGGATACGGATGCATTTGATAGGGTTGTTGGGTTGGTTTCGATTACGTAACACGTCACTAACCAATGTCCCATGCAAGGCTTTCTAATTTTCATGTTTATCTGTTTCCTAAAAAATAGTATACTAACTGGATAGCTAGCCAAGGAAGCCTATGTCAAGGACATGCATGATAATCTGTAATCATTTTTTTTACGATTAATAATCAATTTTTGCCCGAAAAACAAAGTGAATAATGCATATGCAAGATCAACTAGCTTACGTAATATATACACTCTTATATATATCTAGACGTTTAAAAGATAGTGAAATAAGTAAAAAGAAATTAGATATATCATACTTGATTTAGATGGTCTATTAGTCAAGACAAAAAATACACATCTAGAAATATATGTTTTAAAAAAAATACTACTTAAAGATATTGGAAATGAATTTTCGAAAGGTGGCATTATTGTTACTGAAAAAAGACGGTATGGCATATCTGGATCTCACCCTTTCATTTGCCTTGTTCACTAAATTTAAATCCATTATACATTATTAATGTATTCAATGCTTACATCATATATACAACGATCAGTGTGTTTGAAATTGAATAGTTGAATAATATATCTGTTTAGAGAAAAAAAAATATAAAAACTCTTTTCATTTTTAGCTGGTAATGCAAAATAAGTGACAACCTTTGCAGAATTAATTAATCAAACTCTTTTGGCCATTCATAAAGACTCAAATAATGTAGAGGAATTCAAGGGAACATAACTTGCCAAAGTGAAGATATGGACGATGACTAGACTGATATCTTGGCATTGAGGACTGGTAGATGTTATTGAAGAACTTTTTGCTCTCCCACAAGGTTTTAAAAGTCACTGGATGGACGTACAAAGACATGAATGCCAAAATAAATTTGCATGAGAGGGATTGTACAGTGACGAAACAGTCATATTATTACTAGTAGTACTTTTCACTAGTATAGAAACCAAAACAAGAAGGGAAACAGCCAAACCAGGCCATCCATGATTCAACTGAACATGTATACCACAAGAAAATCACAAATATAACAATCCCAGCTGCTGAACTCTTTTCATTTTATCCTCTAGGGAAGCAGTGTACGCCTTATTTCATGCCAGATTGTGAATCCACCAATGAATTATAGAACTGTAAAAGCTTTCAGTTTTACACTTTAATTTCAGGGGGGAAAAAGGGGGGCAAAAAAAAAAAAAAAAGAGAGTACTATTTCGTACAATGAAGTTAATTAATATGCTGATCAGAAGAAATATTGTCATGGGATGACATAGTCATCTGGGACGTAAAATGTGCTGGGATCCTCATTTTGAATCCATCCAAACTTCTCCAAGAAAGGGTTGGCTAGGGTTTTTGGTGGATAGCTATCAATGCAGTCTCTCCATACATTTGCATCACCCAAGTCTCTCACCACCTCCCACAAGCAGCTGTTGCATTTGAATCCAGCTCCAAAGCTTATCATGAAAACTGTGTCACCTTTCTTGAGCCTCTTTTTAGCCTCCATGTACCCCAACACATACCAAAGACTACCTGCTGATGTGTTCCCAAATCGGTGCAGTGTCATTCTTGCAGGCTCCAAATCGTACTCAGTTAAGTTCAGACTCTGTCCGATCCCATCGATGACCGCCTTTCCTCCGGTGTGTATGCAAAAATGGTCTACTCCTGTCTTGAAATTAATGACCGGCCTGGCTCCATCTTTGCTAGAATTTCGACTCATTTTTCGTGCATATGACACAGCCATGAACCGAAGTAGCTCTCTCACTGGCAGTATTTTGGGAGCAATTTCTTTGAGATTATCAACAAATGCTCGCGTCGCCGCCTTTGGAAGGTTCTTTCCGAGGTGAAATCCTATGTTCCCCTTGTCATCCTCCTGCTGTATGCAACAATAATAGGATTCATCCTTTGCACCATGGTGCGTCCGTACAAGGCACTTCAACTTCAACATGGCTTTATTCTTCAAGGCCACTTTGTTTGTCAAAAGCATTGCACAGCCACCTGATCTAAACAAGCAATTGGACAGAATCATAGATCTATCATTGCCCGAGTACCAATTTGGGCTTAAAGACTCCGACGTCACAACAAGAGCATACTTATTCTTTTGAGTCTTGAAGATATTTTGGACAATATTGATGGATATCAAACTTGCACTACATCCCATACCAGTGAGATTGTACACCTTGGTGTCCTCTCTCAACTTATAACGGTTTATAATCCTTGAAGATAATGAAGGAAGACAAGCAAGCATAGATATATTCACCACAAGTATATCAATCTCGGCGGGCAAAATGCCGGTTCTCTTCAAAAGCTTGTCAATGCTATCATGGAAAAACTCGTCCATCTCAGAGATCCCATCATCATAAGTAGGGCTTTGTTCACGGCCATGGAATACCATTCTTGGGGCGTAGGTTTGTTCACCAATGCCCGAGCTGACAATGGCTTTCAAGAGAAACTTGTATTCATTGAGGCCAAGTTGCTTGTTTCTCCTTATGATTTCGCCAGAGAACCGAGTGCTCAGCATTCTATCATCGGACGGCTTGTAGCATTCATAGTCCAATATGTAACAGCCCTGATGCCTCTTTCTGTCCACCATTTTCCAAAGAAAAATGAAGAAATACAAGAGAGGAAACCAATACAAAACCATAAAGAAAAGATCCATGAGATATTAGGAGAAGATGATGAGAGTAAGAGAGACAAAGATAGGTACACAGAGAGCAATAGATGATAGTGGAGAAGGAAAGGGTTGTTTTTAAGTGTATAAAACCAAGCTTTTTGCCAAGAAATTTATACACTTTCCTAAAAAGTTGGCCAAACTCCACATGTGACTGTGCTTTAAACCACTTCTCTTCTATGTGTCATCTCTCAACTCCCACCAACTGATCGGTGCGTGACTACCATAACAATCTCTATTAAAATCAACAGCAACTCATACCTTAGGTATGTCATAATTAAGGTGAGCAAGGACTTCCAAGCATTGGTATTTTCTTAATTAATCGACCACAACATCTCAAATTACATCTGCACTAAAAAAAATATTCCATTTTCTGCGATAAGAAAAAAAAAATCGAAATTTATCAGTCTCCTTTCTCACCATCTATGAAACCTTCAAGAGACAGCTTTACACTAGTACGGATTGTAATTGAGGAAACTTGACAAAAAAAACATGCTTACATTTAAGAATGAAAAGTCTTGGTAGATGGGGGCTATAAAGGAAAGGTGAAGAAGACAACCATCGACTGGACGGGCAGTTCCGCCCCATTAAAGTCGTTTGCATCGTAAAGGGTTTAGGAATTAGGAATTTGGGCAAGCTCTGAGTCCTACGTTCTTTTGCTGAAGCCATGCTAGGTGCTTTTTTTTTTTTAAATAATGATTTAGTCTGTATTTCAAAAGAAGTAGAAAAAGAGATAATCGTCTCTTCATTCACAACAGGACTCGATTGGGAGATCGAAGAGGTACTTTCATGATTACATAAAGTTGTAGGAGGAAGAAGGACTGGAAGTATGTAACCAAATTTACTATACAGTTTTGCCCATTTTGCAATGCACGGTGCCTATTCACTTGAAGGAAATGCAAATTACTATAGTGCTATACTATTGTTCTAAAGTAGGAGTACCATATAGTATGATATATTCCTCTACCAAATTCATAATCATATACTACTGTCTTTGTTTCTTTATTTTCTCCTCCTCACCAACCCCCCCCCCAACCACCCCGTCACCAAATACAAAAGAAAACGTAATAAATTAGATACTCAAAACAAAAGGTAAATTTCGCCTAAGTTACTAAATTGTATGCAATAAATAGCTCCTATAATATGAAATTATTATGAATTATTGGAATCTTTATTAATTAGTGGAGACTCCACTAATTATGAATTTATGTGAATTATTATAAAAGATTTTTATGGATGTCCACCATTTAGTGGAGACACCACTAATTGAGATTAGTGAAAGATGATATATGCCATGATGTATTCCACTAATTAGAGCTCTATAAATAGAGTTATTCTCTAAACTTGTAATACACCATTTTTTTGTGAAAGAAAGATTAGAGAAAGAAAGAGAGAAGTTTGAAGAGAAATTCTTGTGCAAAAAATAGTTAGAATTTTCTTAGTGCGTAGTGTGTAAATTTTATTCTAACACTACCCTAATTTTATAACAGAAATATATTAATCTACATAACAAATTGAAATTCCCGAACTATATATTTTTTACCTTATTATTTTCTACATATAACAACACTTTTAAATAGCCGTTGCCAGATGTAGGAAGGAGAAGTGTTTGGACGAGATGAAATTTCAGAGTTTCAACGGCTGGGAAAGCCGTGTGAAGAATACCAAGTCAATTATTAGCCTGCAATGGACTAACTGACTCCACCGTGGTCCATAAAATTCATCTCCCCTCACAGTATGTACGTTATTTCTGTTATAAAATTAGGGTAGTGTTAGAATAAAATCTACACACTACACGCTAAGAAAATTCTAACTATTCTTTGCACAAGAATTTCTCTTCAAACGTCTCTCTTTCTTTCTCTCACAATTCTTTCTCTAATCTTTCTTTCACTAATCTTTCTTTCACAAAATGATGGTGTATTACAAGCTTAGAGAATAGCTCTATTTATAGAGCTCTAATTAGTGGATTACATCATGGCATACATCATTTTCCACTAATCTTAATTAGTGGTGTCTCCACTAAATGGTGGACATCCATAAAAATCTTCTAATAATTCACATAAATCCATAATTAGTGGAGCCTCCACTAATTAATGGAGATTCCAATAATTCATAACACTCCCCCTTAGATGTCCATCAATTACATAAAGAATATGCCTCGTTAAAACCTTACTAGATAAAAACCCAGTGGGAAAAAAATCTAGTGAAGGAAAAAGAGTACACTATTCTATATGTCTCTTTATTACTCCCCCTGATGAGATGATTCCTTTAAATCTTTAAATCGACGCATACCGATTTTATATCTCAACTTCTCAAATGTTGCAGTCGATAAAGTTTTCGTGAAAACATCTGCGATGTTGTCACATGACCGAATTTGTAGCACATCAATTTCACCTTTCTTCTGGAGTTCATGAGTAAAGAAGAATTTTGGTGAAATATGTTTTGTCCGATCTCCTTTAATATATCCTCCTCGTAATTGAGCTATGCAAGCTGCATTGTCTTTATAAAGAGGAGTTGGAATACCTTTGATTGATGATAATCCACAACTTTCTCGGATATAATGAATCATGGATCTTAGCCATACACATTCTCGACTTGCTTCATGAATGGCTATAATTTCAGCATGATTTAAAGAAGTAGCTGCTATAGATTGTTTTGTAGAACGCCATGATATAGCAGTATTTCCACATGTAAATAGATAGCCCGTTTGAGAACGTACTTTATGTGGATCAGATATATAACCAGCATCTGCATAACCTATCAATGTTGGACTGATTTTATTTGAATAAAATAATTCGAGATCAATTGTACCTTGGAGATATCGAAGGACTTGTTTAATTCCATTCCAATGTCGTCGTGTTGGTGAAGAACTAAATCTTGCTAATAAATTGACAGTAAAAGCAATATCAGGTCGTGTATTATTAGCAAGATACATTAATGCATCAATTGCACTGAGATATGGTACTTCAGGACCAAGGAGTTCTTCATCATTTTCTTGAGGTCGGAAAGGATCTTTATCCACATTTAATGATCGGACGATCATTGGAATACTCAATGGATGTGCTTTGTCCATGTAAAATCTTTTTAGCGCTTTTGCTGTATATGTTGATTGATGAATAAATGTTCCACTCTCCAGATGTTCAATTTGTAAACCAATGCAAAATTTGGTTTTACCAAAATCCTTGATTTCGAATTCTCTTTTTAAATGATCAATTGTTTCTTGGAGCTCTTCAGGAGTTCCAATAAGATTAATATCATCAACATATATAGCTAATATCACAAATTTAGAACCAGATTTCTTAATAAAAACACATGGACATACCTGGTCATTTTTAAATCCCGCTTTCAATAAATATTCACTAAGACGTGTGAACCACATGCGCCTGTATTGCTTCAGTGCCATATAATGATTTCTGCAACTTGATGGAGTAATTTTCACGAGGATAATGTTTATATGCTTCGTGCATATGAAATCCTTCGGGATTTTCATGTAAACATCATTTTCTAAATTTCCATACAAGTAAGCAAGTGACAACATTTAATAGGCGCATATCTATCTTTTCATGTACCGCCAAACCGATAAGATATCGGAGTGTAATAGCATCAACAATAGGAGAATAAGTTTCATCATAATCAATACCTGGTCTTTGTGAAAAACCTTGGGCTACTAATCGCGCTTTATATCGAACGATTTCACTCTTTTCATTGCACTTTCGCACAAATATCCATTTGTAGCCAACAGGTTTTACACCTTCTGGTGTTCGGACTGCAGGTCCGAAGACTTCACGTTTTGTCAGTGCATTTAACTCCGATTGAATCGTATCTTTCCATTACAACCAATCTTTTCTATGCCGACATTCATCAACTGATATTGGTTCAGGATCATCATTATCCTGTGTAATATCAAGAGATATATTGTATGCAAATATATTATCAATAACAGTTTCTATCCGATTCCAACTTCTATCGGAAGTGGTATAATTGATAGAAATTTCAGTGTTACTTTCATCAACTTCTAGTTCTTTGTCATCAGTTCTCTCTTAGTCTTTATCATTCTTTTCTTCAATATGATCTTCTGGATCATTTAATCCTCTTTTTTTTCGAGGATTTTTATCTTTAGAACTAAGAGGTCGGCCACGCTTCTGGCGTGTTTTTGACTCAGCAGTTATAGGTATAATATTTTGTTCTGCTGGAACTTCAATTCGAATAGGAGCATTTATAGCTGGAATATGCGATTTTGTAACTCTTCTGGAGTCAACAAAAACGTCTGGCATTTGATTTGCAATGCTTTGAAAATGAATTATCTTTTGAACTTCAAGTTCACATGCGCTTGTGCGCGGATCAAGATAATTTAATGATATTGTCCAAGCAAGATCCTTTTTATACTGTTTTGGTTCTCCCCCTAATTTAGGGAATAATGATTCATCAAAATGACAATCAGCAAATCTTGCTGTGAATACATCTCCTGTCAGGGGTTTAACAAACCTGATAATAGATGGAGAATCATATCCAACGTATATCCCCTTTCTTCTTTGAGGACCCATCTTTGTACGTTGGTTTGGTGCAATTGGAATATATACAGCATACCCAAAAATTCTTAAATGAGCAATATTTGGTTCTAACCCAAAAGCCAATTGCAAATGAGATAATTTATGATAACTAGCTGGTCTTATACGTACAAGTGTTGCAGCATGTAGAATAGCATGTCCCCAAACAGATGTTGGGAGATTTGTTTTCATTAATAATGGTCTAGCAATTAATTGTAATCGTTTAATCAAATATTCAGCAAGACCATTTTGTGTGTGAACATGAGCTACAGGATGTTCAACATTAATCCCAATTGACATGCAATATGTATCAAAAGCATGTGATAAAAATTCACCAACATTATCCAAACGGATATTTTTAATGTGATGGTCAGAAAATTGTGCTCGTAATTTAATTATTTGAGCAAGTAATCTCGCAAACGCCAGATTGCGAGTAGATAATAAACATACATGTGACCATCGTGATGATGCATCAATTAAGATCATAAAATATTTGAACGGTCCACATGGTGGATCAATAGGTCTACAAATATCTCCGTGAATCTGTTCGAGAAATGTAGGACTTTCAGCTCCTACTTTTACTGGTGATGGTTTAACAATTAATTTTCCTAGGGAACATGCAGTACATGCGAATTTTTCTGATGTTAATACCCTTTTATTTTTTAAAGGATGACCATGTGTATTCTCAATGATTTTTCTCATCATGGTAGATCCCGGATGACCCAACCGGTCATGTCAAATGTTAAAAGTAATAGGATCAATAAACTTCTAGTTTACTAGATGATGAATTTCAATTGTACGTATTTTTACAAAATATAGGCCGGTAGAAAAAGACGGCAATTTTTCTAATACAGATTTCTTACCCAAATGCATTTGAGTAATAAAAAGATGCTCAATCCCATTTTCCTCATTTGTTTCAACATGATACCCATTTCTGCGGATATCTTTAAAACTCAATAAATTTCTTCTGGATTTTGAGGAAAATAGTGCCTTATCAATAATAATTGTTGTTCCTTTAGGCAACAATATACTAGTTCTTCTGGAGCCCTCAATCACATTTGCACTACCGTTTATCGTATAAATATTTATTTCTCTCATTTTGAGATCAGAAAAATATTTCTCATTTTTTAGTATGGTGTGTGTAGTTCCACTATTAATAATGCATACATCATCATTAACAACAGCCATCTATCTTCTGGCTTTGGTAACGGCAGAAACTCGTGCTTAGTCTTCTGGCTTTTGTACCGGTAGAAACTCGTGCTGATAACGTGTTATAAAATTAGGGTAGTGTTAGAATAAAATCTACACACTACACATTAAGAAAATTCTAACTATTCTTTACACAAGAATTTCTCTTCAAACTTCTCTCTTTCTTTCTCTCACAATTCTTTCTCTAATCTTTCTTTCACTAATCTTTCTTTCACAAAATGATGGTGTATTACAAGCTTAGAGAATAACTCTTTTTATAGAGCTCTAATTAGTGGATTACATCATGGCATACATCATCTTCCACTAATCTTAATTAGTGGTGTCTCCACTAAATGGTGGACATCCATAAAAATCTTCTATAATAATTCACATAAATCCATAATTAGTGGAGCCTCCACTAATTAATAAAGATTCCAATAATTCATAACAATTTCAAATTATTTGTCATATTTAAATGATTATGCATCTATTAAAATAAATAAATTTTTTAGTTAATTAAATATTTATTTTTATTCTTATCTTTATTCTCTCCTTATGTATTAAGAAATATTCAAATTTTAAAGTTTTTATGTACTCTAAATTGTTTCTCTCTCTTATTGTTTAACAAGGATTAGCTTGTCGGGAAAAAAAATTATTTAATATGTTTGAAAAATATGATGTTATTAAATAGTGACAAATTTGGTATGTTAAATTTTAATTTTTTAACGAGACAGATAATTTAGGATAAAAAATAAGTTAGAAATAGGATAAATAATTTGGGATGAAAGGATTATTAATTATGTGTCTCTTTTTTTATATTATCTTAATTTTAATCGATCAAATTTATTCCACTATTTCGCTTTTATGTTTAAATTTCTTGGCAAAAATTTGGTTTTAATATTAAATTTTCAAGGTTTTTTCAAATTATCTTAAGATTAATCGATCAAACTATTCTATTTCGCTTTACATAAAATATAATGCATCGACATTTTTTTTCCTCTTCTTTTTTTAATGTAATCTAATTATAAATACATATTGCAATTACAAAGAAAAAATCTCAATTAAAAAGGGGGAAGAGAGAGAAAGAAGGTGTGTGTGTGTGGTGTGTCACATCTATCTTTAAGTATCTTTGTTGGGAGGGGCGGTTTAGTAACTCAATTCAACACCTAAAATTGAATAAATTAAATATTTATTTTATTAAATATATTTAAAAACAGTTAATATTAAATACTTAATTAATTAAGTATATTCAATAATAATTTTTTATTATCACTTAATTAATTAAGACATATTGAAATTATGTTATAAATTTTAAGTAAATTGAAAGTTATTTAAGTTTGAATATATTAAATACTCATCTAATTATTAATAATAATTTATATTTAATCTAAACTACAATAAAAATATAGTATAAAAAATGAATTATAATTAATTTAGACTTCAAATTTCAGATTCAATCTTCAAACTTTAATTTTTAAAATTTAGAACTTAAAATATTCAGACTTAAATTTTCAAATTTCAATTTTGTAGAGTCAATCTCTAAATGGACAAAAATAATTAATTATCTCAAAAGGAATATTGGTCAAGTCTCCTTCATGGCACAATTGGTTTGACTGATAAGGACTTTATAATGGTTTGGTCTTCCTTCAAATAATTATTCATTTTGACCTAACTGTATATTCAAATCATCTTTCCATTTTTTTTTGGCTAAGAATTAAATGGGGACTATAAAATGCACCTGCTAACCCCTAACCACATTTCCACTAGGAAAATGCCCCACGCAACTTGAGGAAACACGAATTATTGTTCTCTCATTTTGACCTTAAAAAAAAGAGTATTTATCCAAAAATAAATATTTTCTTCTGGTTGCCCCAGCCACAGTTGGTTTATATATTTATAGACTGTATAATTTTCCCCCCTTTTTCTTCTTATTAGTACAAGAAAGAAAAATATTTATTTTTAGTATATTAGGCACCTAATTTTAGCTTCCATAAATTAAATGGCATGCCTTACCAACCCTTTGTGTTGGCTATTCAATGGCCAAAGATAGGTTAAATAATGAGAATGCGCAACCTAAGATTGATAATGAAAAATACGAAACTTTGTCAATACACTAAATTGTTAAAAAAATCATTTATATAAAAAAATATTCGGAAAGAATATTAATGGATTACTATATATTTATAGGAGCAAAGAACGTAGTAGTATTTGTTTACTATTTATTCATGAAAATAATTTGTTATGTGAATATTTTTTTTCAAAGATTTTATCAGTAAAGAGAATTATGGCTAAGGACAAAAAAAGGGGGGGGGGGGGGGGGAATTATTTGACCAAAAGAATAATTGAAACAATTAAGGTCTCCATATGTATAGTCCTAATCTTCATTAATTATGGCCACTTGGCCAGAGTTGTCGCCAGGAATTCAGCTAGTTGCTCGAGTCCTCTTCATATATTAAGAATTCAAGAGTCAATTTTCTCATAGAAGAAAAAAAAAAAAATCAAAAGTCAAAACATTTTCTTTGATGATTTTTTATTAGAATCAACTACCCTATATTGTATACTTAAGGAACTAGATTTTGGTCAATAATAATGACATTCCAAGACAAGTGAATTAGTAGCTCTAATTTGACTCTTCCAGGCCATCATTTTCTTCATTCAAATTTCATAGTCTTTACTTAGCTGGGATGATTTTGTGCTTCTTATTAGAATAGAAGACTATGGAAAATGACTAATAGAACTAATCCATTGAGGAGCAAGGAACCGGGGGGGGGGGTTGTTGATTGTTCCCATTTTTTACCCCAACACAAGTGAAAAAAGGAATATTGGAATTATCAATCTAAGAGACAAAACTCTCACATCAAGTACCCAATATCTAATAAAACAAAGATAATTTTTTTTTTACCTCTTCGCTAATTACCGTTTACCTTTCACTTTAGATTTTTCACCTGAGGTAATGATGTAAATCTTAATCCCATACAGCAGTAAAAATTACATGCTGTAAATGAAACGTGAAAAGTTGATCAAGTACGGGGCATAGGAGTAATTTGCCAGTTCATTGCAGAGGGGCCACAGGCCACTGGCACCTGAGACCTTTTTGTAATCAATAATGAAGCCAGATCTGGCCACCATTGCCCCGATCTTGCTCCTTAAGACAAAGGATCGGAACCCACCTGCTCTGTTTTTATTCTTCCTCTTCTTAAATTGTATTTGGAACCATTAATTTTGATATATAGTTGGCAATGCTTGGTTCAATTCGTGAAACTCTCTCGACCAGTTGCCTCCTCCTCTAATACTCCAATCAATAATAACTTAGTAAATCGACTAATTAGGTATACAAATTAAGTATACATTTATTTTTTGGAAAATTTATAATGTGTCAAATGAAAATCATAGAATAAATAGTTATAAATGTTTGAAGATCGAATTTTAAAATTAGAATTTAAAATGTGTCAATTGAGTTTCAAAATTATAATAATTCACTTTCGAGTGAATCTAATTTAAAAATAAATATTTATATTTCTGTTTATTAAATGTAAAAATAAAAAATATTAAAGGAGGAAAGATGGTGTGTGAGTAATTGGGCCTTTAGAAACCCAAGACGCACGGTGTTTGTTTTTTATTGGTTGAACACAATTGAAAGAACTCTTTGAAACACCCTTTTGAGCCCAAATAACAAAGGCACGTTCCATTAGGCATCCTTGATGCTCAACACTACGTAGCTCCTTACTCCGTGGTATCCAGCTATGCATGGACCAATTATAACCATTGCGTCTTCAGTGCTGCATTCCAATGGTTGGGTCCTTTAAGTCCATTCCTCCCTCAGCTTTTGGTCTGCAAATATATATCCAAGCAACTAACGACTGTTTGTCGTTCCACAAGATTTCCCTCACAAGCCTGGTGATTTGTAACGTCACTGCTTAGGGTGTGGGAAAAATGGACAACCAGAAACATGTGATACCCTGCAGCACCGACCGAACCAATTCCAGCTGGCCCGCATAGATAAGGAGTTGGATGACCATTTCCCAATTGTCCCAAACAATTTATCAAGTAACGGCTTGAAAAAACTGACACAAACTCTATCTGCTGTAATGGGGATGCCGAGGTACCTGAAAGGGAGCTTCCCTAACTGAAAACCCGAAATCGCTACAAGTTCTTATTGCTATTGTGGCGTTAGTCCCTTGGAGAAAATATTAGATTTTTCAAAATTAACTGCTAGCCTCGAAATTTCCTCGAACTCCCTCCAGCAGTTGTGCAAAATTTGTACAGATATTCGATTCCCTCTACAAAAGAGTAACAGATCATCGGCAAAAGCTAAATGTGTAGTCCGCTAGCAATGCACATTGTGTTGGAGAGCTTCCTTGCCGCTTCAAGGCTAGTTTCGAGCATAGATTCAGGTGGCTTGTAGACAGATAGGCTTTACCGCTTGTAGCTTCAGTCGTGTCACCTCTCATCTTTGACGCATAAGAACATTAGGTTACTGCTCCGGGGACAGCTAGAAATGATTGGGCTGAACGTACCATCCTGTGAATAAATGCCGTGAATAAGTGCCGTTAAGTAGAAGTCAGTTTATGGCGAACTTCTGAATGAACTAAGAGAACGAAAGGTTTAGAATAAGCTCTTCCCGATCCCTTGGACACCTAGTCCTCGGATAAGAACCCATTATTGATGCTCAGAGAGAATAGTCAACAATAACAATCTAACAGTGCTTAGTTTCCTTCCCCTAGGAAAAACGAATACTTTTCGCAAGACAAAAAATTCTTGCGAGCCACGCAATATTGAACTTTTACAAGTGGTTTCCTACTCTAGCTCAACCAATGCTTGCTGGTTCTTTTCTAGAAATACATATGGCCATTGTGTGACCCTTTTTTTTCGCATGTATTTAACATTCTTGATCCCTTTTTGTTTAATTTATTCCGTATGGTTTTCGCATGCCGGAAACAAAAGTTGCAGACAAACATTAACCAAGCCGCAAACAACAAAATCAAAATAAAATATTCGTGCAAAAATTCCAAGGCAACGAAAACCACAAATTTTTGCATGATAATCCAAAAGCCAGCAAATAAAAATTTAAAAAAACTTCAAACATGAAACCAATATTGGACTTATGCTTATAGATTAATCATATAAAATTTACAATTAAAACTAAATAATCTCTGGTGTAAGGTGATTGTGATACCATTATTGAAAATTAATGGCATCGACTCAATCAAATTTCTCAAGAATATAAGACCTTACTCAAAAGATTATTTAGATACATAAAGTTTGGAATTGCACCTTGATTTATAATGATTAGCGGTCATAAATCTGGACTCGTTGATTCTTCTGACTATTATATACACAACATTCTTCCTCAAACAGAGATGGAACTCTAAGAGGTAACTAGGGTTTTCAATACTTGTAATTAAGGATCACAACCCTATATTTAATTATATTATTGTGCCATAGATAAAACAGCTCATCGTAATTTTTACAACTACACCTTTAGATTTCTACATATTATAAATAATTCTACACTTTATTAAGATGATAACCCATATAATTAAATATAAATAGTTATAATTGAGTCTTAAACTTTATTACAAAAATAATCATATAATTAATTTAACGATACATTTATATTTACATATCTAAATATTAAATAATAATATATGTATACTCATCACTTAAGTCTAAATTCTATCACAATCATCCGTTATACAATCACAGTCTCTCATAGAACGATTACAGATGCAACGGTTTGGATCGAGCGACGAGTCCCTTCCTTGAGAACAACTTCCTACGCATGTGTCGAAAGTTTAATGAACAGAGTGATCAGTCCATGAGCGACTTTCTTGTTGAATCTGAAACTTATCAACGTCAATCTTGAGTTGCCCAACTTCAATCTTCCTCTGTTGCCTGTTGGGTTTAGGTTACATATTGGTTGATATGCCCAACTCTTTGAGAAAGTGCCTTTCAAGAGTACTTCCAGCTTGATATGTCAGCATATTCTGCAAATGTGCAGATTTTTGGTTCATGGCCTTGCATTCTACTAGTTCTTTTGGATTGAAGATCAGACACTATCATCAGTGCCGTGACCCCCAAGATTTTTGAAAACCTATTAGTATATGTATTATAAATTTTAGTTATATATGGCTTTAATTGAAACTTACAGAATAGTTGCAGTTAGCGTAACATAACAAAACTAATTAATACAACTCATGTTTGTGAAAGCAAACAACAAGAAGAAGTCTGATGACTCATCCAAACAATTGTCAACAAAATCTGCAAAAGCCAAAATGAATCATATTGCATTCTTATTTCTTATAATAGTCGAAAGCTTTGATTCTTCCAATATTTGGCTTGATTTTGGTCTATTTAAGAATGTTCATTCTTGCTATTGGACTTGGTACTTTTCTTGTCTGAGTTGCATCATTTTTTTTTTTAAATGACAAAGAATTCGTAATTTTGTGACAAAAAGACTGAGAGGTGCCAATATAAAAGGACAAACCAAATAATATTCTTGTTCGCGAGAGACGAATAAAAGAAAGAATGAATTAATTACCCTTTACAATAAATTTACATTACAAAAAATATAAAGTCAAATTCTCTGCACGTCATATTGTTTTATCTAATCCCTTGCATGGCTAGCCGGCGGCCATATCTAACGCTGTTGACCACGCAAAGATGATGTCGACGAAGAGGAAGAGGTAGAAGAAGAAAAGTGCGATGTCCTGGTGGTTGTCACTGTACTTCCACCGTTGCCAAAAAATAAATCCGACAAGTAATTCTCCAAATCTTCAGGGGCAAATCTGACAATTGGCACTGACGCTCGTTCCTGACCCAAAAGACCTCTGTACTTGTGGTAAAATGCCCGATAACCCGGTACTATAGCATTTGCCAGAGATATTTTCACTTTGTCGCGGATTTTCGCGTCGGGTATAACCCAAGGACCTTGTACCCGGTATGCCTCTTCAAAACCCGCATTGAATTTTATAAAACAACTCTTTATTTCAGGCAAAGAAATATCAGCCGTTGGATCTTCTGGAAATGACGCCATAACTTTACTCCAGCCCATCCTCTCATAATTTGCAATGTATTTTTTCACCTTGGAGTCATGCTTGGATATCCATTCGGGTCCCATTAGCAGACTGAGATTAGAATTCCGGACTTTTGAAACGACGTAGTTTAAGTTGTTCGCTAGGAACAAGTACCCTAGCGCCACGTGTTCCTTATAGAGTCCCGCTTTTCCATCTAGCTTGCACAAGAGGACAAGGATGAGCCAAGCCAGCCGGGCAGAGATCGCCGATGCCGGTGAGTCGTCGTCGACGCCGTTAATGGAAGCTGGACTAGAATAGTAAGAGTCTGGCAATGGGTGCTGTGCTGCCGTCGGCCAATCTGAGACGATGTCAGCCACCGGACCGCTGTAATCCGCCAGGAAAACAAGGTAATTCATCACATAGCGAGTCAGGGGGTGTACGCCGCCGCCGGGGACGGCTGCCCTCGATACGTCCTTCTGAATCGCTGCCTCAAACTGCGACAGCATCGTGCGCACCGCCTCTCCGAGCTTCAAGAGTGATGTCAGTGCCTGAGATCGAACGACGGAGAGAGAATCAAACGAGAAAATCACTTCAATTTCAATCCATAGCTCGGAGATGGCCTCGTAGATGTCTAGAAATCGGAACATTTTCTCGGGCGATAAATGCTTTTTGCACTTCGCCAAGTTTTCTGCAAAGCTTAACAATGTCAAAGCATTGTCTTTGGCTACCTCCACAAAGCACGACTCTCCAATCTTCTCGGAAGCAGAGAAGACATGATCGCAGAGTATCCTCTCGCCGCGAAATAGTGTTTTCAAGGCCGTCTTCACAGCCGTCAACCACTTCTTTATCTTCACTTCCAGAACATCCCAATCCATCTTTTGAATCTGCGAAGAGCTGAGTTTTTCAACTCCCAAGTAATATAAAGTCTCGTCAATTATGGATTTCCGGATGAGTTTGTAAATGTAGACGCACTCTTTCCCATATCCAGCACTTATCATGCAATCCGCAATAGTCTTGAGAGTTGATATCACAATTTCCGAAGCTTTCTCACTTTCAGAGTTAGATGTCCTGGGATTCTCAACTTGAGCAATCTCACTCTCATCATCATCTTCTGAAGTCTCTTCATTTTCGAAGTCAGAATAGCTGGACCAGTTGGACGCTTTCGAAGTCCACGACCGATTCGAGACGGATTCAGCGTCCAGAGAACTTCGTTTTGTTTTCAAGATTGTGTAGAACTCTCGTTCCAATAGTTTCATGGCAATTTCCATGAGATTCTGGGCTCGGATGAGCATTGCAGAGGTGGAATCCTTTTTCACATAGAAGTGCATTGCATTTTGCAAGTCCTTTACGGCGCTGATGAACTGCTGTGCTTCTCTGTGGTTTTTTTCCTCAGAGAAGAGCCGAGGCATCTTGGAATCATAAATATCAGTTGAAGCAGTAGCAAAATAAAGGTCCCATCTTCTGATGATTTCTTCTGCGTTTCCAATATTCTCTTCCATGATCGTTTCCGAAAACGTACGAGGCGGCGATGGACAGGGAGACAGCGAAGACTTCTGGGAGCTGTGCGGTGGGGTTGATGGTCTTGAATTGGATGGTGAAAACATGTCCCGCATCTTCATTCTTTATATATACTTATATCCGTTCGAATTTATAGTACAAAACTACGAATTCAAGCTCGAGAAGCTACGGATACAGTCTATAGAGAGGTTGATGTGCTTGTTCACGTACCGAAGCTTTCTGCTGTCTGCAACGGCGAAAAGAATCGTTTTGGTTTAGAGAACGCAGCAGTACAGGTGAAATGGTTTGCTTGTGGGGGAGAGAGATATATATAGAAGAAGACGATGGAAAGGGATGGGAAAAGATTTGACTTGGCGAACGCGTTTCGCCATTGTAGTGTTAATCCTCGGTTTGGCCGTTTTCTGTATGAAGACAGTGAAATGAAGTTTCGAGGTGATTGGGTCCACGGCTTGCGACTAGCCCATGTTGCTGGACTTTCCTCTGTTAAAACCAAAAGATAATCACAAAGCCCTCTTGTTAGTTTACTCTTTTGCGTTTTTCTGGTAAACGGAAGATGTTATTTTTGACTTTGGATTGTAATTAAAACAAAACTTTTAAAATATTAACAGTAATATTCCTTCGTTCTAAGTAAATTGACATCTTTATTATTTTAAATTATTTCAAAAAAATTAATATTTTATTTATAAAAAAATTTTTAATATATTATATATTATAAAATAATCAATACACTTTACATATATTATTTTTATATATTTAAATTTGATAAAAAGTATTGTGGGATCTATATATTTTTTATTTTTATTATACTATATTATAATTTACTATTATTATATTTTAACTTTTACTTTTACATAAAATATCGTGCCAAGTCACCGATTGTCAATTTAATTGGGACAAAAAGAGTATTACTTTTTGAATTTATAAATTATTTATAAAATTTAAAACTATACTTATATTTAAAAAATGAATATAATCACTATTAACTCAATTATGGATTGTATGGTAAGATTAAATTATTTATCATTTTAATTTTTATTATAATTAAATTTATTGAAACGGGTTAAATTAGGATTAACAATTAGATTTGAATGAAAGGATACAAAATTTTTGAAATTTTATAATAGTATAATCTTTTGATTTTAACAAGGGATACAATAATTATATTTAAAAGACAATTTTTTTTTTCAGTAACTCTTTATTTTTGTAAATTATCTATTTTATTTAAGTTTAATATTTTGTTAATGGTAATTTGTAATGATAAAAAAATGGAATATCGTCATAGATTTATTAAACAATTTTTTGCAATAAACTATACATTTTAATAAGGCTACAGTTTCAAATACCTGTTATAGAATATTTATTATTTTATTTTAATATATTTTATAATATTATTTTGAAAAAAAAATATACTCCCTTCATCTCATTTCATCTGATAATTTTAACCGATTCATAAGTTTTTAAAAAAAAATAAGATTTTTCAATTAATTAATTAACATTTCCTATTTTACCCTTAAAGAGTCTATTTCTTTATTAAGGAGTAATCAATTTCAAAATTTTATGTGTTGTAAAAATATTTAATTTACTTCAATTTTCCATTATAAGTGCATAATACTCATTGTATTAAAGATGAGTATTTGTGAAAAAAAATAATAATTAATATAGTCTTGATTTGTTAGAATAAATAAATTGAGATAAAAATTTTAATTAAAATAGATAAATAAAAAAAATGAAAAATATTAAATTAAAGTCTACGTATTTCTCACATCATCCCAGCAGCATGTACTTCACGCGCACACGCAAATGCATGAGAACGCGAATTTCATATTTGCTGGCCTCCTCGTCCTACCTTGGCTCTTTGGAAACAGGAATTGAACATTTCTTTTAACTCTAAAGGGAAATGCCAATTCCTTCCGATGTTTCTAAAAGTCTTTGAACAAACTTTTGGACTGCCGGAGACGGAGATGGCGATACCGACCCCACTAGTTACGTACATTCATTTGCTTGAAATGTTGGAAAACACTGGAGCAGAGAGAGAGAGTCGTAGAGGAGAGATTAAGCAATTCTTTGATGATACTATTACTTGGTCAATATTTGTATGGTCAAAGAATTACATACGTATGGTGTAAAGAGTCCGTCTAACTATAATAAATGAGATATGATAACAAAAAACAATTCTCGATTATTCTAAAAATATAAAAAAATAATTCCTAACTAAATAACGGGAGACTATATATTTCTAAATGATTTAGAACGTGATTACCTAGCATATGGTATGGAAAAAGGAGTAGAATATTGCTCAACTGCAAAAACAGTCCAAAATTGCATTGGTTGATTGAGACTATTTCAATGTTGCATTTGTTAATGGTTATTATTATTATTTTTTTATTTTTTTTGAGTGATGAAGACCTTTTCCACTCTTAGGTCGATCCATCCGAAGAGCAAGTTTTTCAAATTTTATTCGGTCAATTGTCGCTGAAAATTAGATGCCAATTAGCCTAGGTTGGTACTAGCTAGGTAGTATCTATACTATAATATAATAATCTTTTTCTGCCCACAAGTTCTCGTAGGACCATCAAATTAGTCATCTGTTTTTGACAGTTTGCCCACAAGGGTTAGAATTAGTTAATTCAAAATGACTCTTAGACAACAAAACAATATTTGGGATGTTTGAAACAAGGATTTTTTTGAGAAAAAGAAAGGCAAAACTCGTGATTCCAAAATTTACTTTCTACTCTTTTTTTAAATAATTTTTTTATATATAAGTAGAATTAGGATTTAAATCTAACTAAAGACTTATTATTTAATGACAAATATTTAAAATGTGACGACAGCTTCATCGTTCTCTTTGATCATATTGATTTCTCGAGAGAACAAGTTATCTTGAGAGTCATCACTGTCAAATTTAACAATCTCACTGTGAATAATCGAAAGATGATTCTTCTTTTGAAGTATCTTTAGTAATTTGAATGGTAGAAATATAGTGATTCGGATCATTGAGTTGACTCATTAATCCAGTGATTGCATTGTTGTCATGAGGCAGAGATCATGAACTGATCTTTCTTTTTCATTTTTTACGAAACTACCAAATGTCTTTAATTAATTAGCTAACTGTGTCATAGTGCTTACTTCTGGTTGAGGGTTTTTGCCGGATGACACCAACGAAAGTAGAATTACCAAACACGCAGTGACACTCACATCATTTTTACTAGATCTCCTGTTGACGAAGAAGAAATTACTACTAGCCATTTAATTAATTAGATGTCAATTCTTGGTGTTATGGCCAAGTAATTACATAGAGAAACCTAGGATAATTAATTAATTAGGTTTTTTTTGAACGGTTAATCCATCTTTTATACGTTTCCTCCTATTAGATATCGAAGCTTCGAAGACCCAAAAAAAATGCCAGATTCCAGGTTTGTAGTATAGAGCACATGCCAGCGTTTTCCCAGGTTTTCATAATGTATGCTTCACTAGAGTAAGACAAGTGCACAACATTAAAGGTTACGATGAATCTGAATAATTGCATATATACCGATTGACGCAGATCAAGAGAGGAAAAGTAGGTATAACGTCTAGTCGGCTACACATTTAACGAGTAAATTGAAAACTAGCATATTTTGTATAAGAAAATCCCTCAAAAGTATGGAGGAGGATTTTTTTTATTTATTTTTTCTGGGGGGAGGGGGTGGGGGTGGGTGGTGTTTGTGTGGTTTGTTAAAGAAAATGTGTTTCACAAACCCACCAAGGAAAACATACAAAAAACACAGACATACATATATGCCTGTCCTCTTATGAGAAAGGGACACGGCAGCAGGCAATTTGCCCAATATAAAAGAAAGGCTGTGATATCCAATTGAAAGGACTAAATCAAAAGAAGTGCATGCATGGCCTGGGGAAGAATATATTTGGTGAACACTTTTCTGAAGAATCAGCGACTTCTTCAACCCTTCATTATTATGTGACGCTATATGCTGAAATCACCAAACAAAAGATTAGTAACTTGAAAACCTTATTTTTTAAGAATAAGACAATAATGCACATATGTTACTGCAGCTATTTGTTGTTTTTCGTGGTTATAATCTACGCATTTAGTAATAGGATTACGGTCTTTAGAAATTTTTGAATTGATCGTAAGGATATTTGTTGTTAATAAGGAAATGTTTATCGAAAAGTTATCGATCATTTGACGGGATAAAGTTTGCTTCAGTGCTGTTTATTTTAATGTTGAAAGTTGACAGATTTTTTCAAGAGCATGGGAATAGTAGACTTCTTGAAGATTGTCAAAGCAACCCCACCTGTGTTTTAAGTTTGCATGTTTGACACAAACTCATGTTAGGCTATTTAGACAAATTCTGCTTTCATTTTCTGTTGACATGGTTTGATGTAGACCTATTTCTTGCTTCTAAAGCTTTAGTTTAATAAAAGATCGAGTATATTTTCCTTCAGATTAATTTGTGTTTAAAGAAACCAAGTTAGGCGATCGTGGTTATATATTCTTATGACTAGATACTTTGTGTGTGTATGTGTATTTTTTTTTTTTCGGGTTTGATATTTCAAGAGACTTAAGCTTTAAAGCTTTTTGACAAGTTTGGCCCTATTTAGGGCAAGAAACATTTATTTAGTCTAACACATTGAATGGCCTAAACTCATTCTATGAATGCATTCTAACTAAATAAAAATACATTTTGAGAATGCATCCTTCATAAAGAGACTAAGAAAGAATGAAGAACGGTTGCATCTAGTGATTGTAGAAGGGGAAGACGAATAAATAGAGGATGAAATTGAAAATTCCATTGTTGGGGTTAGAGAGAGAATGTGTGGATTTTGAAGGCTCAAGGTGTGTGGGGAAAACAAATGCAAATGGTTACGGTGGTTTGGAGAGTTGGGAAAGAAGAGAATATTGCAACCTGCAACTGAGGGATTACAATCTTGTGGAAGATACGTAAAATACATTTTTATTTACTTAATACATATTCTCTAAATACGTTGAGACCATTTGAAAAGCCTCTTCACAGATTGGATGAGATGATCCGTTTGAACTCAAAATTAGACCATTCTTAACAGAAACCCTAGCTTTAATACCTTTGACTGCTCTTTTTCCCTATCTTTTTCATAGTCAAAGAAGCTTATAATATTGCAACCTTTTAGTTCACGTTTCAATCATCATAGAATAATTCTCAATAATTGCTGCGTCTGGGTAATCTGTTTCTGTTAGTAGTCATGCATTTGGAAAATCAAACAAGTTAATATATTCACTACTCCAAAGATATATATAGTCGTTATATAGCTTGCCCTACTATCTTCCTTCTTATCTTTTCAATGACAAATAGTCAAAGCACAGCCCCCACTTAATTAGTCACTCCTTCCCAAATTATTCATCTCATTTAACCGATTATGCAGATATTAAAATAATTAAATTTTTTTAGTAAATTAAATATTTTCTTCTATTTTTATTGGTAAAATTTAATTTATTCTCTCTTTTTTTAAGAAATACTTCATTCGTCCCCTTTTATCTGTCTATTTTAATTAAGATTTTTGTCTCAATTTATCTGTCTCATTAGCAAATCAAGATGATATTAATTACTATTTTTTTCACAAATACCCTTCTTTAATACAATAAGTATTGTACACTTATAGTGGAAAATGGAAGTAAATTAAATATACTTACCACACATAAAACTTACTCCTTAATAAAGAGAGAGATTCTTTGAGGGTAAAATATGAAATATTAATTAATTAACCGAAAATTTTTATTTTTCTTAAAACTTGTGAATTGGTTAAAATAGACAAATAAAAGGGGACGAAGGGAATAATACTTAACTTCCAAAACATTAATATACTTTAAATTGCTTCTCTCTCTTTTTATTTAAATAAAATTAACTTGTTGGAAAAGAAATTATTTAATATATTTGAGAAATAGGGTGCTACTAAATAAAAATAAATTTAGAATATTAAATTTTAATTTTGATAAATAATTTAAAACAAAAATTAAACTATAAATAAAACAGATAATTTGAAACGAAATAAGTAACATATTAGTATTGGCATGCCCAATTGATAGTGCTAATAAAGAAGAATCTAAGCATATTGTTTTATCACTGGGGACGGTTAAAACCAGACCTAAAACTTACATGCACAGCCGTCCATGCTTGGCCTGGAAAATAATAGCAGTAAAAGAAAAAAAAAATTAAAAATTTTCTTCTAAAGAAATTATCGTAATATTTGGCAAATAAAGTTATACACGTATGAAAAATGTTTCCCATAAGCTGACTATGCAAATTCAATATGAGCTTTTTCCCCTCGTTTTTGACTAAATTCAAAAACCTTTATAGTTTTTTTTTTTCAATTGTGGCACCAAATGGACGGAAATTCTAGCGTGGATATCAAGTGCCGATGCCGACCATACATACACTATGTGTGCCGTCCACAGAATAAAACAAGGTGGACCCGGCCCTGTTCATTTATATTTCCATTTTTCTTTTTTTGGGCTCGATTTGGCCCACGCGGATCCGTTGGCCTACATGGATTTAAAATTCTCTCTCACTCGGTCTCTTTTTGACAACTATTAAAAGTAGAAAGATGGGCTGGTGCGCAGCTTTCTCCGTTGCTTAAGATAATTGCATGCCGTTTTGGAATTTAGTTCAAAGGTTAAAGAGTTAAGAATTAAGATCGAATCTAGAAGGGAGCAAAAGTGTCGTTTGTTTTCGTAATTTTTTAATTTTTTTAAAAAAAATTGTTAAAATTTTACCTTTCACTTTTTAAAAAAATTAAAAATAATAATATTTTAATATATTCTTTCAAATGACTTATCTTTTCATCTAAATTTCATAAAAATATAATGTGAAAATAATTAGGATATAAGTAAATAAAATTAAATTAAGATAAATTAATTTAAATATAATAAAAATTAATAAATATATGAAGTAAAATTAAAAATCAAATATAATTAAAATAAAAAATATAATAATTATTTAAATTATTATTATTTTAAATTAAAATAAAAAATTCGATCGGGAAGGATCCATTTATTTACCATTACCACCCTCGCTTTAACTGGTGAGGAAGTCCAATAGCCGCGTCTCATAAACCAAAGCGCCACAGGATAAAACGCAAATTGATTTAAGGGAGTCCCATAGTTGAAATATTTGTTGTTTTCAGGCCTTTTGACTCGCTACTGCCGGGCCAAGATCGATCAGGTTCAGGGGTGCCAGTGAAGCTTCTGTTTTTGGGACCTTCTTTTGTCCTTCGCCTGAAAAGATCTATCCGAGACAACTCGTAGAAAGTGCCGCAAAAAACGAAGGCTAATGTTGTAAAATTAGTGGAAACTTAATTCTATTAAGAAAACTCTATAAATAGAATTTTTTTTTAAATTTAAATAAATATATATCAATTATGAGAGAAAAGAAAAATAGCAAATATGAAGAAATTTTTGTGTAAATAATAATTAGAGATTTATTATATATAAATTTTATTCTGACACTATTAAAATTTTATAATACGTTATCAATACAAGTCTCTATCATTACATAAGTCAAAAGATTAAATATACGCATTTATTGATCCATATGGCTAATAATTAAACTCGAATTTATAACATTTGATATTTCTAAAAAAAATTATATGTCATGGGTTCTCGATGCAGAAATGCATCTAAATATTGAAGCTTTTAATGAAACTATTAAAGAAAAAAATAATATATCTGTATAATAAAAGGTCAAAGCTTTACTTTTTATCCGTCGTCATCTCGATGAAAATTTAAAAATAAAGTTCTGTGGGTAAATTTAAAAGAAATATTTGACCACGTAAAGATGGTCGTACTACCAACTGCACGGTATGAATCGTTGTATTTGAGGTTGTGAGATTTTAAAACCGTGAATGAATATAACTCCATCATATATAAAATTATATCTCAATTAAAATTATGTAGAGAAAAAATTACTGATGAATATATAGTGGAGAAACACATTCTCCACCTTTTATACATCGAATATTGTTCTGTAACAACAATATCGAGAAAAGAGATATATAAAATTTATTAATTTAATTACTATCCTTCTCATTGTAGAGAAAAATAATGAGTTATTATTGAAAAATCATGAAATTAGACCAATTGACTTAACAACGCTCCCAAAAGTGAATGTTATTGGCTCCAACAGAAATCATAGTCGTAGTCATGACTATGGTCGTGGTTATAAATGGACATGTTCGATATTTCTCTTATCACAACAATAATCAAATTGTAAGAAATTCTAACCACTTGAAGTAAAAAAGAAAAGATAATAAGGGGGAAAAAAGAAATATAAGAAAATTATAAGGATAAGTGTTATAGAGGTAGTATGAAAGGTCATTGGTCACGTAACTGTCGTACGACCAAACATTTAGTAGATTTATATCAAGTTTCATTGGAAAAAAAAATAAAAATGTTGAAGCAAAATTTTCTCAACAATCAATGAATAATGCTGACGACGATAATATTGATGCTAAAGATCTTAATATCAATATTACATATATGAATGTATCTAACTTTTTCGAATACCTAAACGGTAGGATAAATCATTTAATTGGTAATGACAATATTCTGAAGAATTAATGCATCACCCTAATATTTCTGAATTTTCATTATATTCTATTAATATTTATGTTTGCATATACATATTTTTGTTCAGATGGTTGTTGTTAATGATGATGTATGTATTATTGATAGTGAAACTATACACACCATACTTAAAAATGAGAAATATTTTTCTTATCTCAAAATAGGAGAAATAAATATTTATATTACAAATGATAGTACAAATTTAATTGAAGATTCCGGAAGAGTTAGTATATTGTTGCCTGAAGGAACAACAATTAATATTGATAAAGCATTATTTTTCTCAAAATTCAGAAGAAATTTATTGAGTTTTAAATATATTCAGTAGAAATGGGTATCATATTGAAACAAATGAGAAAATTAGTATTAAGTATTTTTATATTACTCAAATTAATTTGGATAAAAATTTTGTATTAGAAAAATTATTGTCTTTTTTTATTGGCCTATATTTTACAAAAATATGTACAAATGAAATTTATCATTTAGTAAACTAGAAGTTTATTAATCCTACTACTTTTAGCATTTGACATGACTGGTTGGGTTATTCGGGATCTACCATGATGAGAAGAATAATTGAGAATACACATGGTCATCCATTAAAAAATAAAAAGATATTGATATTAGAAAAATTCTCATATGATGCATGTTTCCTAGGAAAATTAATTATTAGACCATCACCAATAAAAGTATGAGTTGAAAGTTTTACATTTCTTGAACGGATTCACAGAGACATTTGTGGACCTATTCATTCACCATGTGGACCGTTTAGATATTTTATAATCTTAATTAATACATCATCCCGAAGGTAACATATGTGTTTATTATCTACTCGCAATCTGGTGTTTGCGAAATTACTTGTTCAAATAATTAAATTACGAGCACAATTTTTTGACCATCAAATTAAAAAAATCCGTTTGGATAATGCTGGTGAATTTTCATCAAATGATTTTGATGCATATTACATGTTAATTGTGAATTAATGTTGAACATCATGTAATTCATGTTCATATACAAAATGATTTTGCTGAATCTTTTATTAAAAGATTATAATTAATTACTAGACCATTATTAATGAAAATAAATCTCCCAACATTTGTTTGGGGACATGCTATTTTACATGTTGCAGTACTTATATGTATAAGGCCAACTAATTATCATAAATTCTTTCCTTTACAATTAGTTTTTTGTTCAAAATCAAATATTTCTCATTTAAGAATTTTTTGGTGTCTGTATATGTTCCAATTACACCAAACTAACGTACAAAAATAGGCCCTCAAAGAAGAAAGGAGATATACATTGGATATGATTTTCCCTCTATTATCAAGTACGTTGAACCCCTAACAGGAAATATATTCACAGCAAGATTTGCTGATTATTATTTTGATGAATTATTATTCCCTAAATTAGGGGGAGAACATAAATAGTATAAGAAAGATCTTATTTGGATAACATCATTAATTATTTTGATCTGCATACAAGCGTATGTGAATTTAAAGTTCAAAATATAGTTCATTTGCAAAGTATTATAAATCAAATGCCAGACGCTTTTGTTGGTTTCAGAAGAGTAACAAAATCGCATATTTCAGTTATGAATGTTACTATTCGAATTGAAATCCCAATAGAACAAAAGATTATTCTTATAGTTACTGAGTCAAAAGCACGCCAGAAGTGTGGCCGACCTCTTAATTCTAAAGATAAAAATCATCGCAAGAAAAAATGATTAAATTATCTAGATGATCATATTAAAGAAAAGAATGATAATGACCAAGAGAAAACTAATGACAAAGAATCATAAATTGATAAAAGTAACACTGAAATTTCTATCAATTATACTATTTCAAATAGAAGTTGGAATCGGATAGAAACAATTATTGATAATATATTTGCATACAATATATCTCTTGATGTTATATAGGATAATGATGATTTTGAACCAATATCAGTTGATGAATATCGGTATAGAAAATATTGACTATAATGGAAAAATGCAACTCAATCGGAGTTAAATACACTTACAAAACGTAAAATCTTTGAACCTGCAATTCGAACATCGGAAGGTGTAAAATTTGTTGGTTACAAATAGATATTTATGCGAAAGTATAATGAAAATAATAAAATCGTACTATACAAAGTACGGTTAGTAACTTAAGGTTTTCCACAAAAACCAGATGTTGATTATGATGAAACTTATTCTCCTATTGTTGATGTTATTACACTTCAATATTTTATCAGTTTGACAGTACATGAAAAGATAGATATGCATCTATTAGATGTTGTCACTACTTATTTGTATGAAAATTTAAAAAATGATGGTTACATGAAAATCCCCAAAAGATTTCGTATGCTCGAAGCATATAAACATTATCCTTGTGAAAATTACTCCATCAAGTTGTAAAAATCATTATATGGTTTGAAGCAATTTGGACATATGTGGTTCAATCGTTTTAGTGAATATTTATTGAAAGCGAAATTTAAAAATAACCAGGTATATCCATGCGTTTTTATTAAGAAATTTGGTTCTATATTTGTGATATTAGCTATATATATTGATGATATTAATCTTATTGAAATTTCAGAAGAGCTCTAAGAAACAATTGATTATTTTAAAAGAGAATTCGAAATTAAGGATTTTGGTAAAATTAAATTTTGCATTAATTTACTAATTGAACATTTGAAAATTGGAACATTTATTCATCAATCAACATATACAGTAAAAGTTCTAAAAAAATTTTATATAGACAAAGCACATCAATTGAATATTTCAATAATCGTCCGATCATTATATATGAATAAAGATCATTTCGGACCTCAAAAAGATAATGAAGAATTCCTTGATCCTGAAGTACCATATCTCAGTGCGATTGATGCATTGATGTATCTTACTAATAATACACAACTTGATATTGCATTTGTTGTCAATTTATCAGCATGATTTAGTTCTTCACAAATACGATGACATTGGAATGGAATTAAACAAGTCTTTCGATATCTCCAAGATACAATTAATCTCAAATTATTTTATTCAAATAAAACCAACCTAACATTGATAGGTTATACAGATGTTAGTTATTTATCTGATTCATATAAAGTACATTTTCAAACGAGTTATCTATTTATGAAAATACTATTATATCATGGTGTTCTACAAAATAATCCATAACGGCTACTTCTTCAAATTATGCTGACTTTATGTTGAGAATGTGTATAGTTAAGATCAGTGATTCATTATATCTCAGAAAATTGTGAATTATCATCTATAAAAGATATTTCAACTTTTCTTTATGAAGACAATACAGTTTGCATAACTCAATTACGGGGAGAATATATTAAAGGAGATCGAACAAAACATATTTCATCAAAATTTTTCTTTACTCATGAATTTCAGAAGAAATGTGAAATTGATGTGCTGCAAATTTGGTTATATGACAATCTGATAGATATTTTTACGAAGACTTTATCGACTGCAATATTTAAGAAATTGAGATATAAAATCGGTATGCGTCGGTTCAAAGATTTAAAGGGATCATTTCATCAGGGGAAGGGAAGTAATAAGCAAACATATAGAATAATGTATTCTTTTTCTTTCATTAGATTTTTTTTCCACTGAATTTTATGTAGTAATGTTTTAACAAGACATATTATTTATGTAATGGATATCCAAGGAAGAGTGTTGTGAAATTAGTTGAAGCTCCATTAATTCCATGAGTGGATATGGATGTCTACCATTAACATCACTAATACATATTAGTGGAGTTAATAGAGATACCATTAATATATTAGTGAAAATAAATGATTAATTATATTAAGAAAGCTCTATAAATAGAGCCAAGCTTGAAAGATATATATCAATTATGACCGAATTGTTAGAAAAAATTATGAAAGAAGAGAAAAAAAAAGTGTGAAAAATTTTTTGTACAAATAATAATTAAAGATTTACTGTGTATAAATTTTACTCTGAAAATATCAAAATTTTATAACAACTAACACTTTCTTTTTTTTTTTTACTAGATAAGACTAACACGTGCAAGCCACGAATTACGTCCTAATAGAACCGTTAGGCTATGGCTTTTAAACCACACCTGGTCATTTTTATTTATTAGATATTTTTAACTGCAAATTTAAATTCATATCATACTCAAATTTTAAGATGTTAATATGCTTTGCAAAAAAATAATAATAATAATTTAATTTATTAAACATTCGAAGTTATGGGTTCATTTTTCATTTTATACCAACGAAAGGATCCAATTTGTGGGAAGCATGCTCCGTCTTCCACACAGGTCTTGCTACTACGCAGCCAAACTAGTCGGGGAAACGCAGCCAACCCTATTTCTCTCAAATCACTCTCCGAAAGAGACTGGGGCACGCAATATCGAATCTTCGTATTAAGTCAAATAATTTGTTAACAGGAAATTTGTACTCCTCCCCGACTTTTGCTGAATAAAAATATGTAGTCTATTCACTGTGAGCATCATATACAGAGAGAGAGCTTGTCCCGGAACTATCTCATCAACCGGAAAAGAAGAGAGGAGGAGGTGGGTAAAAGAAGGGGGCAAGGGGGGAGGGGAGGACACATAGACTAACAGAATACTCAAAACAATCTCATGTCATAGTAGAAAAGTCCAGCATCTTGATTCTGCTTGATGTTTAGACAAGTAGTATTTGAATTTCATACTCGGTCAACTTAAACCTTAATTGCGTATTTCCTCATTGGGAAGTACATTTCTTTCTTCTTCTGCCTTTCTGTCTTCAATGCTGCCTGCACAAAGCAACATTGGAAATTACTAACACAGCATTTGCAGCAAAGAGATCACAATGACTGTTAATGGAGTACTTGCTAGCACAATTACTTCTTGCAAACTATACAAATCGACCAGGCTGTATATCCAATCACACTCGATTGGGATATCAAACGTTTTATCTTTTTTCATTAATTCCTTACTTTTGTTAAACTTTGTTTTCAAGAGGAGTTGTCTGGAGAACAATGTAAAATAATTGCAAAGAAATATGTTAACATTCTTCACCCAAGACAGTAGTCGGCAATAAGGTAGCACAAATTTCACGACATACTGGGTAGAAGAAAATCCTCAACTTTCAACCCTTTAAAATCCGTAGACTTGTAGTAGAAAACTAAAATAGCAATAAACTAACTGCTTATGCACCCCTCACAATCAAAATTGACAATACTAATCATCTCCAAAAAAACAAACTAAAAATGGCTACAAGCCCATCAAATTACAAGAACAAAGCATGGATTGCCCAACTCTTTCATTCTGGTGATCGATCTTCATACTTACGGAAGTAAAGACCCCTTCAATAATAGGAAGACAGCAAATTATGAACAAATTGGATAAGAATTAGCAGGCATTGTTTCATCAAAGGACTCACATCAATACCAAGTTGATGGGAACAAAAATTAAGGCTAATGGGAGAAAATGACCAAAACCAAGATCAATTTCATTATAATATTGAACCTCTTTTTAGGCTTATACCACAATCATTTTGACGTCATCCATATAATAGGGGCTTAAACTGGAACATTGGCCAACACGGAGATAGCACTCGAGTTTAGGGAAGAAGAACACTCCACTTATCTTCAAAGCTATCCAAATCTATATGCTATCTGCGTACCCTAAGTTTTAAAGAGTTCTGTTAGCATTTTTATGCATAGAAGCCATTAGAATCCACAGTGGCTGTATAACAGTAATTGTATAAGACAATTGTTTTAATATTACATCCCTAGCTGCCAGTCACATTGAACCTAAATATTTGACCAACAATCTTCTTCATCTGGGGTGGCAACGGCAAAATAAGAAGTGAAGCTCGGTTCTGAATGAACAAGAACTGAGGAAGGGGTATACTCCACCCTGGCTAATGTTACCATAGGAGAAAATAATCTTTTTCCAAATATTATTAACACAAAAAGCATGGTCTAAGAGTATATTCTAATCAGAATGGAGGTTCCAATAAAACAATGATGATCGAGCAAGCCATCAGATAGTATTTACCTCAAAGCCAGTCAGGAAGACTAAAGGCAAAAGGCAAGTGGGTCAATATTAGTCAAACATGCTAGCAATGCTCAGGTTCAGAGTAGAGATGCAATCAAAGCATACATGTATCAGAAGCTAAAAAGTTCATTTCAAACGAATTCAAGGCACTTAATATTACACTAGCGTGTATTTCAGCGGGAAAACATTATACCAATGGGTCAGTTCTCTAATAAGCCATATATAGCAAATGTGTACATTTTAAATGACTAAACTTTCCGACAATGCATCCCGCACCAGACATTTATATCATTTTAAATTTAAAATTAAAAATTCAAGAACGAAATAGCCCATTAATCATAAAAAATACTAAATCAAACAAATCATCGAAGTACCTGGTGTTTGGTCAGGCGCCTGCGGATGGCTCTGGTTTTCTTAGGGCGGAGGTCGAGTGGCAAATACTTCTTATTCTTGTAAGCCTCTCTCAACGCTGCCTTCTGCTTCTGAGAAATCACCGTCAGCACCTGAGCAATTGACAATCTCACCACCTTTCTGCAACCACACACACATATATCAGCATTTTTCAATCAACTACAAAGACAATATACCCAAAAACTGGGGGAAAAAACGTACATCTTGGAAAGCTTGTTCGGAGCGCCACCAGTAACTTTCGCAACGCGGAGGAGAGCAAGCTCAGCTTTGAGATCCTTAAGCTGAGCCAAAAGCTCCTGCTTTGTCTTCTGCCTCAGCTCGTGCACCTTGATCCTTGCTATTTTACATATGCATTTCAAACAAATACATAACATACACGTATAAAGGTATCTTTAAGCTTCAAAAGATTCAAAATCAAAATGCCTAGCATCAACACATACCCATGGCGCCTTCTCCTTCTGTCCGTGTGTGCGCGGGGGATGGGGGATGGGTTCACCCTTGCTGACGACGACGACGAAAGAGAGAGACTGACAAGTTCCCTGAAAAACCCTAGACGAGGGCAGGTATAAGCCCAGCACGATGAGAAAGATGATGAACTCTGAGTCATGGATTGAATTAGATTTGGGCTCAAATCTCAGTATTGAGAGCTCATTGGGCTCTATGGGCCCGCGCAGATGAGTGTTTGTAACGGATGGAGCATCTAATTGAAAATACAAAGGACCACCACCACCACCACCACAAGAGTAGGGATGGTAATCGGGCCGGGATTAGAAATCTCGGTTCCGCCTCCGTATTCCTCTGCATCCCCGCCTCTGGTCCGTCCCCGACACGAGGAAAGGCGGGGATCTCCGTCCCTGGCCCGGCGGGGACAAAATAATCCCCGGTCCCGGCCCAGCGGGTAACCGAGGATGCGGGGGCCCGGTTTCGACCCAACTTCGGTTTCAACAAAAAAAAAAAATCTACATAAATTTTGAAATTTTATAAAAATAAAAATTTATATTTTCTTAGCAAAAAAAAAATAAATCTAAATAATTTCTAAATAAGTACTACTAATATTAATATTTGATTTAGAAATAATATATACTTGTGTGTTAATGTGAGATATTTTATATTAATAATCGAATGAAATTAAAAATTTGTAAATAAATTTAGATATGTTCAATTACTAAACCAACAAATATTAATCAATCTTGAACGAAGTTGTGTTTTAAATAAGTTCAACTTTATTCTATTACTAACAGAACAAATACTCATTGAGGTTGAACAAACTTTTATTCACACAAATATTTATATTTTTATCAAATTTATCATTTTCATCTTAAATTATAGTCAAATCTTATATTATTACCATTTGTATTCTATTTTGTATCTTATCTTTGTGAGAAAAAAATTAAAGTTAAAATATTAATTCGAGATAAATAAAATTCGAATTGCAGTATGAGATACAACACAATCATAATTTGCAAATGACAATATAATTTTAAAATAAGTAATGACTCTAAGGATATAAGTTTAAAAACCAAACATTTTTTGCTCGTGTCTCTCAAGACCTTTAATGGTTTGAGAAACAAACTTATATCCATGCCGCTTTACAATATCATTCTTAATTTCTCATTCATTTTTTCCCTTAATTGTAACTATTTCATGAATATATTTTTAAATATATATACAATAATAAAAAATTCTATGAATAAGAATTTTTATGAATAAAATTATCTAACATACTCTTAGTCAAATTATTTAAAAAGATTAAAAAAATATAATGTTTACAATATTAGAGAAATAAGAATAAATAAATAACGTTTTTTAATATTGGAAAAATAAGAATAAATAAATTATTGAGTAATATTAAAATAATATTATTAATACCAATTAAAATTTATAAAAAGATTATACTGATTAGAATATCAATGAGAAATAAAATGTTCATAATGTTTTACCATCCCAACTACTATATTATTTGTTAGCATGTTATTTGTTAGTGTATTAAAATTACAAATTTATTAATTTAAGTATATTATTATCTCACATAAGAATCAATAATTTCATAGACCAAGATATATTTTACCTTATCATGATTAAGTAGATATAGTACAAGACATATATAGACACACATATTATATAATTAATATATATACTATATATATAAATATATACACATACTATATAATATGCATATATTTTATTTTTACACATGCTATATATAATTATTGTATATATATAATATAAATTAGAATTTTTATACACATGTACTATGCAGGCGAGCGGGCCAGGGCGGGGACGGGGATGGACCGGGCAAGCCGGGGACGGGCCGGGAATCATGCTATCCCCGTCCCCGCCTAGCGGGCCGAGATGTAGAGCCCTCCCCTGGCCCCGTCCCCGCTTAAATCGGGGAATCCCCTACCCAACCGAGCCGGGCCGGGCCCCCGATTTATGCAGGGAAATTGCCATCCCTACACAAGAGTACAGGACTAATTTGCAAGTTCGAGAGAAAAGAAAATAAGAAAAATTTTAATTTAGAAAAGAAAGAAAAAGAAAAAATATAAAGTAATTTATGTTTAATTATATTTGAGAGTTTAGAAGAGATTTTTTTTTTATTTGCAAGTTTGGAAAGAAAAGAAATGAAAAGCTATTAAAATGAGTGACTTTACAAAACTATCCTTCTACCATCTCATCCTCAGGCCGCCATCTCAGACTTCATCACCAATCTAGATGAGCTTTCTTGTATAATCTTTTGGTAGTGGCTTTGGAAAATCTTATTCGAGAGAAGAAGAAGCAGAAGAAGGAAGAGGATAAGGAAGATGAGGGCATGATTGATATTTTGAAAATTTTTAATAATCTTCATCCTTCATCCGTCTCTTTCTTCTCACTTCCCCTAAGAAAGTTTTTACTACTATTGAGAGGGATTTCACCTCTCCACTTCTTCCTACTTATTTCCCTTTCTTTCTTTGCAAACAAGAGGGGAGAAGTCCTTTCTCCCAAATCTTTTCTTTTCTCTCCATTTTTAACTCCCAAACTAGCCCTTAATATTAGTATTTTACAGGAGAGCATTACTAGACCCTTGTTCATAGTCTTCCCACTCTATCCCAAAATTTTTTAAAATATTATTTTTTTCTTAATAAAATTAATTTTTAAAATTTAACTTTAGCCCCCATTTTTTTTAAAATTATAATATTATCCTCTAATATATCCTTTCATATGGTCTTCCTTAGGGGCGGTAATATTGAATACGACACGAAAACAACACGGTTATAGCGGGTTAGGGTTGAGATTTCGCGGGTTCGGATCAAAACAGGTCGACCCGTTTAACTTTAAATGTGTACAGGTTATAAACCGGTTCAACCCGCGAATCCGTTTAACTTTTTTTAATATTTATATTTAATACTTTTTGTAATACCCTACAAATTTCACTATAAAAAATTAGATAATTTAATTTTTTACATGAATTAATTGAATTAAATTTTATTATATGAATTAATTGTATTATTTGTGTGTCTATTTTGTTTAATTATATGAGACATCTTAAGAAAAATAAATGATATTAATGCGGCTATTTACTTGATATATAGTAAATGAATCATTCTTAATTAATTATTATTTAGTGTTTATAATAATAATATTATTACAATGACTTTTAGTTAGAGAAAATATTTTTTTGAACAATTCAATTTTATTGCAAAACTACATTTGTTTAGATTTTTAAGATTAAATCTTATGAATTTATTAAGATCTCTAAATATTGAGTGGGATAGTTTGTTATTTTATTGGTTTTTTATGACTTTATGGGTTGTTTTATTAGTTTTTTTAATTTTATATGATTTGATTTAATTTTGTAAAATTTTTTGTGTAATGGTGTGGGTTTAGTAAGTATTCGGATTGACGGATTTAATAATTATTTATTTAATTTTTGTGTTTAATCGTGTCAACCCGTTTTATAATACAAACACGACATGAGAATAAATGGGTTGACACGACACGACAAGTTTATTAAACGGGTCGTGTTCGGGTTGGCCTATCAAATATAATTATCTCAAGTTGACACGATCTGTCAACCCGAACACGATACGATTGCCACCCTTAATCTTCTCTCTCAGTCTCAAGTTTCTAATTTCGTTTATATATATAGTTAAAAATCCAAAATAGATTTTTTTTTTTTATCATAGAATGAGCATTTAATCTTTTTTCTTCTTTATATCATTCTTTTTTGTATCATGATATCATAATTCAATGCAAATTTCTCTGAGTTATTAGAATATGTAATATCTGTTTTACATCTATGCGAAAATGTCATTTTCATAAGATCTTCTTGACTCTTATTCAAAAGGTCCAATAATGTATATATATTGGACCTTTTAGGAAAGTGTAAAGTAAACAAGGTCTTTTTTTTTTTTTATCAATATATATATATATATATATATATATATATATATATATATATATATATATATATAGTGTTTAAGAATTTAAACATGTTTTGGTTCTATGTCCAACATGGGTTCTAAATTCAAATATTCTTTGTCAAATTAAATCCCTTTTAACTTTTTTTAAGCATTAAAAAGATATGACCAAGGTTGGTGATGAAAGATATTGCGGATCTCTCATTTGTATGCAATAATACTGGTGAACAGTTCCTATTAAATCGATAATGTATTTACAATAATGATAGATACCAAGAGTTAGTAACTCACATAAATATAAAAATAACGAATTGATTCTAAAATTATATATTAGGTACTTCAGAATAGAAAAGAGTTGTGTAGGTTACCTATTAGTGTATCAATTATTCTTTCATTCACAGAAATAACTCACACCGTCTTTTCTCCTACGGTGTCTTTAATGCCTATTTATCAACCGAATAACGAGATAGATACTTTTAACTCTTTTGACTATTACTACTAACTATTTGAATAAACATAGGTTATACTGGACTCTTTTCTTTTCCTTTTCCTTCTCTTGCAGTTGTTTAGTACTGAGAGTAAGCATAAATGAGACAAACATTTGAATAAGGATGTTTATTCACAAAGGATGTTGCTAGTGATGCTCATGGAAACCTTCCAAACACTATTGTCTCTAACAGGTCTGGGACTAATGGTAGATTTACAAAATTTTTTTACTTTGAAGTTGTTGAAACCTAATCTATTCTAACGGTACAACACATCAATTTCAGAATTACAACTCATACCTAAACCTTAATAATTTTTTGAAAATATGTCTATAGCCTTTGTGGTATGGTGAGTCATTTGTCATGATTTATGATGAATAATGTTCTTCATGGTTATGTCTATAGCCTTTGTCTTAGATGAGTTAGCATAGAGAGATGGTGAGTAATGTCCTTCAAGGTGACTAATGTTTTCTAAGTTATTAAGTCCTTCTAGTCCCATATCTTACAAATTATCTCCATTTCATTCTTCACTTTCAATTATTGAAGTTTTTGCTTCTTCTTCTTGAATTTTCTTTCCGTAGAGATCAAGATAAAAATGTCGAATGTCTAGAAATCTTGTCTCTGCTTTAAACTCCACTTGTGTTAATAAATATGGATGCTTGATATAAAGTTTTTAGATTTTACTTTTTGCAAATAAGTAAAATCTATATCCTCTCTTCATGATTTTTGTCATGCTTAAAGATTAGAGTTTCAATCTTCAATGGCGAAGTTGTCTTGAAATGTTTTAATTTTAAACAAATTTATCTTCTCGTAATTTCTAGTACGACTGCTATTGTGTATGTTGAGAAAATCCATATGCGATGTATTATAAAAAAAAATCTCTAACTCACACTATTCTGGTGAGACTAATATAATTTCTACCTTTATAAGTAATAATTCTATTTTAAATTCTTTCAAAATTACAAAAACCAATTATCTACCAAAAATGTCTGTTCGGGGCAAACAAAGAGGTCATGGAGATCAGATCAACATATTTCCTATCATTGGCCTATTCATTACTGAATCGACTCTAATATAAAAGCTATAATAGCATAACAATAACCATGGCCATTTTCATAAGGATGGTAAGAAGTCACATTCAACTTTACCTCCAAAGCAGGCATTTATGCTTCCTTTAGTATATCCTACTAATATTCATCAAGCCGTGGGATCAAACCTTGAGCCTTTTCATGTGATCTAAAGCTCCCACCTCCACTTAACGTCAAATTCTTTTCATAATATGATAATTCTTAGTGAGAATTATTATTCAGTGTATCCCATTATAGCAATAGCATAATAATTTTAAAATATTTTTGATAAAATTTAAATCGATTCGTATCTTATTTTCCTCGTATATATATATATATATATATATATATATATATATATATATATATAAAGAAAAAATTACAGTTGCTATGCTTAATTTTTCTGTTTGTATTCAAGTATAATAACGGTTCACATGCATAGTAAAATTCGATTCTTAAGTAGAATCAATTTCGAAACAAATCTTTCGAGAAGAGGAAGTAGATCAATGGCACAGTAAAAATCATCATTTTCGATTAAAAACAAAAAGTCTTACCCAAACTTTTACTATAAGATATTCCATAGAAAAGCAGATTGGACAGCAATAAATCAAAAGATCAAGAAAACACGTACCCAACTGAACAAACTAATTAAGTGACAAGAAAGATAAAAGTTTATAGTAATTAGTTAAAGAGAAAAAGTGAAAAATATTAGCCTCAAATCAAAGTTTGCTAACAACTAAAGCAAGGATTTTTGTTAACGTTAATGTTACAAAATCAATTCATGATCCACCCCACCAAAATGAAAGGCCCACAACTTTAAGAGCGTGATAAGAAAACAATGGGCTTCTTTAAGACCCGTACAGCATATTCTCCATCAAAGACTGTTTTAAATCCATTAAAGCAACAATATAAAAAAATTTATATATAGACAGTAAATTCATCAATTATATATATTAAAAAATTACATCGTATAAATTTTATTGCATGAAATATAATTTTTCAATATATATGATTCACGTGAACCGAGTTTACATTAGAATTTCTACAAAAATAATGGAAAACCAAATATATATATCACAGCACTAAATCACAGTTTACCATTCTTGGATTTAGGAGGGAGTTCCGAAGGCGAACCTCCCCCACCCCATCTGAGCGTCGAGGCCCCACGACCGGGTGAGATGTAAATCGGGATATGCACCAGTGGTAGGTACTTGAGGGAGATGACCTGCGAGCAATCTCCAGTGGGAATCGAACCCGCGACTTCGGCCAGCCCATCATAGGCATGTCACCTCAGGCCTTGCCAACTGACCTATGCCCCGGGCTCACAGTTTACCATTCTAAATAATAATACAAAAGGAATCCAAGAAGATTGTCGTGTGTGACATACAGCCTATAACAAAAAATAAAAAGGGCACACGAAAATTATGGTTTTTTTTTTTTTAAATCGCTAAGAGTATTTTTTTAACTTCATCCAATAATATATATTTTATTATAACATATCATAAAGATGAAGCGGAGTAAGGATGGTGTTGGCCTCTTAAAAATTTTAAAAACTTGGTAGTTGTATTAGAAAAATTAAAGTAGTTTTAAAAAGTTTTTTAAATTTTTCTTTCAACCTCTATAAATATTTTAAATATTATAATATTATTATTTGACATATTCTTTTAAATAATATCTCATCACAAATACCTCACTATTCCTATCTTGTAACCTTATAAAGAATATATTAGGTTGAGTTTGGAGTGAAAGTGAGAAGGATAAGAGGAGGAAAAGTAAAATAGGAAGTAAATGTGTGATTTACTTAGTTTGGTTGGAGTGATTGGAGGGAAGAATTATATGTGGCAGAGAATTAGATCCTTTCCAACTCACATTTTTCTTCCTCTCTATTTTGGAGGGTTTGTGAAGTAAATGAGGGTTAAAAGACCCTCTTGTTCTAGGGTATTTATTTTATTACAATTCTATTATACTTTGCAAATTTTTATGAATTGGCCTTAGAGGTATAATAGAAATTCAATAATTATTTCCTTCCTATATACCTCACAACCAAACAATGTGAGGTAAATCATATTTACTTCCCTTCCACTCTAACCAAACAGGATGAATGAAAGTAATTACATTTACTTCCTACGATGAAAGTAAAATGTTCCACTCTCCCTTCCCTCCCTCTCCCCTTTCCACTTTCCCTTCCCTTCGCAAACCAAACTCGCCCTAAATTATATAATATATAATATAAAAGTAAAATTTAGACCCGTGACCTCACGGAATATTACCATTTAAAGACAAGTTTTTAGTTGCTGTATCATATACCTAGGGGCTCTTTGGCATATTCTTTCATATATAGTTAGTCTCCAGTTCATTCAGGATCTCTAATTCGCCTCTAGCATGTAGGGATGACGTTGTTTCGGCCAACCCCAACAGGCCTCTTAAGTGCAAGGTGGTACAGAAGTTGAGGGTAATGATGGGGTTTATGGAGAAAGAATATTATGTTAAATTTGGAGGGCAGTTAAAGGTAGCCAGTTAGTTAAAAAGCTATGAGATTTGTCAACTTAATAATGTGATTATAATGCTAATGAATAAGGCAATATCAGTGAGTAATGATGATCCCAACTTTGAAAATCCACTTGAAATGGACTTGAATCGGAAGTCGGCTTACACTAAGGGAACACGTTTCTACCATTTTGCAAAAGTGTAATCATTGCTTCCATTTGCATTTGATACACAACTCTAAAGTGTACTCAAATTACATTGCCAATTTGCTATGTTTCTCTTTTTGCCTTCAATTATTTGTATACTATATTCCTCCACGATATAAGGTTCTATAATTTCTTTTTTCTTTTTTTTTTGAAAGATTGTTTCGGGTCTTATCTATTTGTTTAAAAAAATCTTTATTTTGCTGTTTGATCTTATCCGAATACATTTTAATTAATAAAGGAAATCAGAATTGTGGAAAAAAAAGGAAAGGGTGAAGAAGATGGAAATAAAAAAAAAGGGAAATTTCCTACCAATGTCAAATCAAACCATGAATTTTATAAGGAAGGTGGGGAAGGGTTGGCTTGACAAGCATGCAATTTTAAGGAGGTTGAAACAGGTTTGATTTTACCATTACTGCATTTTTCTAATTAAAGTTGACTAGACAAGAAGGCAAAGAGTTTCATATTAAGAAATTTTAATGATAAAATAGCTTATATTGTATATATTTATTTATTTGAATAAAATCTCAACCATCTTTTAATAGTTAAAAAAATAATAATAACATTCACTAATCTCCAAGGGAATCCTATGTTTGGAGCTCATTGATGGTCTTTGCTTCCCCCCTCCCCCCTATTTCTCTGGTATATAGCCATAAATTAAAATTATTAGGCAAATTATGGAGAGATATACTATAAGTTTCGTTTGATTATTAAGAAAAGTAAAGTGAAAAATAATTATATTTTTTATTTTTAAAATATAACGTTTCATTCATTATTTATGTTTTACATGTGTAATAATCAAATGAATACCCTAACGTATTCTAAGTTCTTTAGAAAATTTCCAAAAGTAAAAGGTAATTTCAAATAGTGGAGTCATACAATTTGGAGTGCAGGGTTCCCTAATAATTTTGAAATTTAATGAATTTCTTTTCTTTTTAATTTTTAAAATCTAGATAAAAATTGAATTCGTTATCAATTTATTTATTATTAAAAGTATATTTTAATTAATTAACCTGTTTATTTTTAAGTTAATCTTTAACTAAGGCGACTTAAAACTCACTCATTCTCCAAAGAATATATCAGATCAAGAACATGAGCAACGGTCGGTTAGATTCCATAACATAATCGATAATTATATTTTGTTAGCAAATTAAGGTCAGTGAAATGAATCCACAACAGACAACATAGTAGTATTAATTAATCGAAATCAGCATCAAGGAATTTTCTTTGAAACGAATAGCCAGAGATAGAGAATGCAAAATCACGTGGTCTACTACTGCAAAGCATGCATGTATTTCAGTTCATGTCTCTCTCCTTAACGCCTTGTTCATTGTCTTAATCTTTAGCTAATTGTCACGATTTTGTTGGTTGTTTTTGACCTTATCTTTGTCTCCTTCTATCATCTTTCCTCAAATTTGGCTCCAAAATCCGGCCCTTTTGACAACTTTCTTTGAATTTAGAGCATAATTCTATGTTGAAAATATGATTGCTTAACATCTTTTTCTCCAAAACTTTTTGTACATTTGTAAGAAATTTCCCGTGAAGAGAAGATGATGATGCCCTGTCTAGATTATAAAAGATGCTTGCTGATAGCTAAATTCTTTATCAGGTTGCATAATTTAAAAGTTCAAATTACACATCAAATTATAAATATTACTGTTGTGGTCAAAATAAGGAGCCGATACAAATGGAGATCGGTTTCTTTTCCGATAAACACAAACGATTCGATTTGGTGAAATAGAAAATGATATTAGATCAAATCTCTTTTGAATCAGGGGTCGGGTTCCTTGAACTTACTATAGAAAGGATTCACAAAAGTCAACTGAAAAAACTCAACGAAAAGACTTTTTTGAGACAAAAGACTGATACTTGTATTAATTTGCTAAGGAAAAAAGGTCTAACACTTGAAAGAAGAACAGCTCCGCTCCAATTGAAGTAGATTCACTGGAATCGCTTTTCCAGCAAGAAGAAGGCCAAGGAAACTGAAGCTGTCGTCCACACTACTTACACTATCTCCGCCAGCGTGAAGGGCAAGCAGCTCGAGCAGGCACCGCCGCAGACATCAGCACCAAAGAAGATTAGAAAGAGGGTCTGGAGGCTCCTCTGGTTCTCAGAACGTGGCATTATGACTGGGGTGTCAGTTAGAAAGGTTCTTACAATGTTCGTTCAATCAAGAAGCAGCATTCTTCTTTTTTCTTAACTTTAGGAGAAGGAAGAGAGCTTTCTAAGAAGGGCTTGGGCCTTATGAGAACAGAACAACACAACAAACATGATGAAATGAAGAAGAATGAACGGGAGGCTTCAGAGGAAGGATTGACGAACTACTTACTTGTGTTTGGTTAACTACTTTATTGACTTGGGGTTCTTTCTCATAAGTGGTATACCTACACCCCGCACGCACACTCAATCTATCTATATACGTAAACAAAAGTTAATAGCCTTTCGAAAAAGCCCCTCTCTCTGCAAGGAAAAATTGGAAATAAAGCTGTAAAGGAAAACTATAACAAAGCGGTAAGAAAGTTGTAAGAAATTGAAATTCTAGACTAAAAAGCTGCAAATGATGACAAAGTAGAAGAAATTGAATTTGAATGTTATTGGTTGATGGTTCCTGGTGTCTTGGTTCTGGGCGATGCTCCTAATTTATACTTGCTGCAATCGAACCACTAACAGATCGTGGAGTTTCTTCCGACCAAAGAATGCCCCCAACGGTCGTGCAGGATTCTTATACTCGAAAGATCAGGGGTTTGTTTTTCTTCTTATCGGCTTCGTGGTGCCGATGTTGATCGTGACTGTCGGCTGCTTGAAATGTTGACTCTATCGGCTCGTCTAAACTTATTGAATCGGCATCGACTCAAAGTAATCGTTGTGTCGGGTCGATAAAATTGACGTCAACAATTACTCATAATTTGATATATAAAATTTTATGTTATGAAATTATCGTTAACGCATTATTACTTTACACGCTATCATATTTTTCCGATTTTAAATCATAATTGTTAACTAGTTGAGCAAGTTGAGGGTTCATGAATTGCTGGTGATCTTGCAAGTGGCTAGTGGCTACTGTTAATTCACATTAAATTTAAAAATTTTAAGCAACAAAAAACAAGGTTAATTGTAGATTCCAAGGTAGGATTTTGAGTAAATTGCAAGACTATGATAGTACTTTCACTACTTTGTTTAGGAAGCAGACAAGAAAGGCTATGCTTTCGGTAGCTTGACATGACTAATTCGGTCCATGCTATTTTGATTTTGTCTATAGGTCGTTGATGGCTAGTGTGAAGTATCATGCAATGATATGGCAATAATGGCAAGCAATTTGATGTTACACTCCATGTAACGTTGGAATTCGTTCATAGCTCAGGACCTCAGGTACAATTATTATTATTATTATTATTATTATTATTATTATTATTATTATTAGGGAAGTGTTATAAAATTAGGGTAGTGTTAGAATAAAATCTACACACTACACACTAATAAAACTTTAACTATTTTGCACAAAAATTTCTCTCTTTCTCTTCTCTCACAATTTTCTCTAATCTTTCTTTCATAAAATAATGGTGTATTACAAGTTTAGAGAATAACTCTATCTATAGAGCTCTAATTAGTGGATTACATCATGACATACATCATTTTCCACTAATCTTAATTAGTGGTGTCTCCACTAAATGGTGGACATCCATAAAAATCTTCTAATAATTCACATAAATCTATAATTAGTAGAGCCTCCAATAATTAATGGAGATTCCAATAATTCATAACAGGATGGATTAATTTTACACATTTTTTAAATTTTATCTATTATTTATTCTGTCTATTTTTATCTATCTATTTTAATTAAAATTTTTACCTCATTTTAGCTGTCTCATTAACAAATTAAAACGATATTAATTATTATTTTTTTCATAAATATTCCTCTTAATACAATGAGTATTGCACACCTATAGTGAAAAATAAAAATAAATTAAATATACTTACAATATATAAAATTTTAAAATTTGATTACTTCTTAATAAAGAAAGAGATTCTTTGAAGGTAAAGTAGGAAATGTTAATTAATTAATTGAAAAATTTTATTTTTTTAAAACTTGTGAATCGATTAAAATAGATAGATAAAAAAGGACGGATGGAGTAATATTGATTAATTAAATTTAAAATATTTTTTAATTTTAAAGTTTTACTTTATATTATTTTTAATTTAAAAATAAAATTATATATTTTTAATAAATATTAAACTAATTTAAGTATATGAAATTATGTACAAATTAAATTATTAAAAAATAATAATTTATATAAGAAGTGAAATTTATATATTTATCATATATTAAAAGCTTTATTTCTCGTCATTAATCTTTTATACTTTGTGAAACTTGTGAAAGTATATAGTAAGTATAATGTAAGGTTTTATTTGATTAAAAAAATATTGATTTATTTATTCTTAAAATTATATATTTTATTAATAGATTAAAACATTAAAAAAAATAGAGGACTTATCAAAGATTAAAAGGAAAAAAAAGGAGACTATTAGCTTACATTAATTATTTGTTAGTATTAAAATAATTAATCTTCATACAACATTTAATGTGCGGAAATAAAATGATCTTTGTAACTTTTAATTTTATTTTATCATTTGATTTATAAAATTTAAGTTTAAAAAATTTTTGTTCACATATAAATCATAAAAAAATTTAAAAAATTTAAATCAGAAGAATCTCAATCTAATTACACCTTACATAAATTGATTCAATTCTCGATATTTGAACTAAAACTAACCTAAGAAATGACCGGTAAGAATCCTTATCGATTGCTCTTTTCAATGCTCAGAGGTCTTAAAAACCAAACAACAATTGTTTACTCACCCCGGGAAAAGAAAAGGGAGTACACAACTTTAAAGGGCCATAGATGAATCTTAGGGTGGCAATCGTGTCGTATACTGAATTGGCGAATCGTGTCAATTTGAGATAATTATACTTGACATGTTAATTTAAAGTTTAAAAAACGTGTCGTGTCGTGTCAACTCATTTATTCTCGTGTTGTGCTCGTGTTATAAAACGAGTTGACACGATTAGATACAAAAATTAAATAGATAATTATTAAATCTGGCAATCCGAATACTTACTAAACCTACCGATCTGTACACCATTATACAAAATTAAATCAAATCATATAAAATTAAAAAAATTAATAAAACAACCCATAAAGTCATAAAAAGTCAATAAAATAACAAACTATCCCACTCAATATTTAGAGATCTTAATAAATTCATAAGATTTAATCTTAAAAATCTAAACAAATGTAGTTTTGTAATAAAATTAGATTGTTCAAAAAATTATTTTCTCTAACTAAAAGTCATTGTAATAATATTATTATTATAAACACTAAATAATAATTAATTAAAAATGATTCATTTACTATATATCAAGTAAATAGCCGTATTAACATCATTTATTTTTTTAAGAGATCTCATATAATTAAACAAAATAGACGCACAAACAATATAATTAATTCATATAATAAAATTTAATTCATGTAAAAAATTAAATTATCTAATTTTTTATAGTGAAATTTGTAAGGTATTACAAGAAGTATTAAATATAAATATTAAAAAAAGTTAAACGGGTTCGCGGGTTAAATCCGTTTATGACCTGTACATATTTAAAGTTAAACGGTTCGACCTGTTTCGATTCGAACTCGCGAAACTCGAACCCTAACTCGCTTCGTATTTTGGCGTGTTGTGTTCACTATGCCGCCCCTAGATGAATCCTGTGTCCTCCCAGGTTTACATTATTCATCTATTCTGCTGGGACCTTGGCTTTTTGCTTTTGGCCCTTTATAAGCACACCAAGCGTCCTTGTTTTGAAATCTTTCTCATAGTTTCTTTCTTCCATCTTTCTTCTTCATCAATTTCACCCACCCAAAAGCCATTGTTGGTCAGTTTGAGTTCTTGCTTAAACATGAAATCTGTAGACCTATTTTGTGCCTCACCCGCATCCACAGCCATTTGCTCTAGCATGGACCAACGTAGCATGGTCCGGCAGGGAATGAGGCAAATTGGACGCCAGAGCCACCGCCGTCTGGGTGGCCGTGAAAGGCCAAAAGCAAGAACTCCAGTCCCTTGCTCATCTCAAATCCCCATTAGCCCCAGAGCTTACTTTGAAAAGAGTCGAAAGAGTAGTTCTTCTAAGGAAAGTGAACTACGTACAAAAAGCTCGGCCAATGTCACTGACCTTTCTACTCCTCGTTCGTCTAGATACTTGCTGAGTGATAATCCCATCTTTGAGCTCCTCCCCAAATCTGAACATGCCTCATCAGCCCTTATTCCGAGCCAATCTGTGAAGATTAAGCACCTCAATTACGATGATTTTCCAGTCTTCAGATCTTCATCAGGTCGCTCCCATGAATCTCCTGTTTACAAGTTACCTTCATCTGCACGCTCAAATGATTTGCATGCGTATAAATCCCTATTATCACTGTCTCACTCAAGCGATTTGAATGCTAAAAAGGCATCAGTAGCATCCACAATTGACTCTCATGCTCAAAAGTCTTTATCACTTTACAAACAAGATTTCCATGATAACAAATCCTCATCCACTCTCTCTCGCGAACAGGTTCTTGATTAGCTCTTGTCCTCCTATCATAATTGAACTAGAACGAAAAAAATATTTTCACCGTTGTTAATCATTAGCTTTGTTACTTGGCTTCCTGCAGGTTGTGGAGTTGAGAGTATCAATTCATTGCAAGGGTTGCGAGGGAAAGATTAGAAAACACATATCAAGAATGGAAGGTAAACTCAGTGCTTATTCTTGATCGATTGCTTCATCCATTTCCAGTATCCATTTACTTGTGTGTTTAGTTTACTGATGCAATTATGGATAATTGTGCAGGAGTGACTTCATTTAGCACAGATCTGGCCACGAAAAAGGTAACCATAGTAGGCAATGTGACCCCTCTAGGCGTGCTGACGAGCATTTCCAAAGTGAAGTATGCCGAGTTCTGGGAAAAACCAACTTCGTCATCTTCATCATCATCATTTTCATCATCATCGTCAAGATCTTGAACTCTGGGCGTGAGTTTTTTCTAGTAAAAGAACTTGCAGGGACCCTTTTTATTAAGTCTTTTGCACAAATGAAACTGACCTAGCTTGATTGCTTGATATATGATCTAGCAATATATGCTTTTCGTTTCAATGGCCATGTTTTACAGTTAATTTCATCTGTTTTTATCTTCTGTAAATACTATGTTATGATGGTCATGGTATTAGCTGGGAGCATCTTCTCTTGAACCTATCTGAAACAAATGTTACATGCTTAAAGAAAGAGTTTGTTTGGTTCCCTCTTCTCCTCTGCCCTTATAATATTATAATTTCTGGGAACAAACAATGGCTTTTTGTAAGCTAACTTTTTCTTTCTTTAATTTAAATGATCTGCTCAGGCTGGAATATTTGTCTCTCTGAAAATGCCCTCTATTTTACTACTTTCCAGATAACTTATTCGTGTGTGTTGTGGTATCCCCCCCAACCCTTGACCGCGACATCACTTAATACAAAATTTATTAACCGGTTCTATTTAGGTTTAATTGGATATAATCAATTATTTATATTCTTTTTAAATGCCTTCTAATACACTATAGTCTTAACTGTAAATGTAGGATTTTTGAAGTTTCGATTGCTTTTGAAATGAGCATTTTTCCATATGTATTCATTCTTTTGTATACTATACAAAAAAGAAAAGAATTTGGAAGGTATACTGAGGTTTTTTTTCCCCCATAACGAACACCTGAACTGATTAACAATGATATGATATCACAAGAACTAGCCAAAGCAAGGAGGGGTAGATGCACTACGGACGTGAAGGACCTTTAATTAAACATTCGTGAAACAGAGTTCATCATATGTTCTCCCACCATGAGCAAAACATAGAAGGTTTATACACATTATTGAGCCGTAGATGGGCAGTGGAGCCATGAGAATGAAATAACAAAATCTCATTATGATAACGTACCAAAGTGAAGGTATGCATGCGTTGTCCATGGTCCTCACTAGGGCAAAAATGTGTGTTTCCAGGAAGACAATTTTGGGCACTTTATCTTTCCATTGTTTTCTTTTGGATGTATCCATGAGACTACACCATTTGTCCTTTGATCTGTCTGGAATTATCCAATCTTTCTGCACCATGGATAAATGTCATCATTGGCGGGCTCTGTCTTTGTTATCCACCTTTTCTTTCATCTTTCTGGGTGCAATTGATGCCCCGGCCTGCTTCCTTTATATGTCCAAAATTTCTTGGGACTAAAGAGAGGATCTATAAGACATAGACGTAGATTCTTCTTTTCTTTTGTCGGTCCGATCTGTTATGAACAACAATCCACATACTAGTGTGGGGATTTGAATTCGAAACATTCTATAGTAATTCTCGTTTTGCCATCAAAGAAAAGTAGATTCGAGACAAAAGAATATATATCCAATCTTATATAATTATGAACTCTATAAATTATTATGAGATAATATATCACTATTATATCAGAAGTCATACTAAGTTCTTCTAAAACGAGAAATTAATAGCTAGACTATGCTACTACTTATACCAAGAAGGAATCAATGGAGGAGCATTTGGCCTCCTTAATTAAAAATTGTCCAAATATTAAACGTCAGTCTTTCTGCAACATTCAAAGGATGATATTTTCTTACCAAGAAAAAGGAAGACTGATAGCAGCAAATTGTAATTTCTACTTTATTTGGTGGGACTCCTTTGTTGTCTCTCTTTTCCTCTTCTTATTACTTTGCTTTCATGACCAGTCTATCCAAATTGAATAAACAAGATTAATAGAGAGGCCTAAAGCAAGCAGAATTCCATCTTACTTCACGCTATATACTTTTAGTTAAAAATTTTGATATCCTTACGTCCTTTGCTTCATTAGAATTTGATAGGCCATATTCTCTTCTTGAACGGCTGGAAAGCGGAAAATACTAGTCCGAAGCAGTTGAATTTGGTCCCATCTATCAAAGGAAAAGGATTATAGAATGAGTTTATCCATGACAAAAAATTTTCCGACCTTAGAGCGGCGCACAATCAGTGGCGTTGGGTACGAAGGCCATCCTTTTTCGGTTGCATGTTTCTTGGCAACCATTGTAGAAGGCTTAGACAAAGTGTCTCACCCATTACTACAAGAGTTATGCCGGTTATCTTGAATTATTATAACCTGAATTATGATTTGACTTGAAATTTTATAAAAATAATTCAAAAGATTATTATTATTATTATTTTTTTTTTATGTGATGGTTGTCATCCCAAGTCCTGCGACCACTATTGACTTCTCTGGAGGGTACGGGACCTTTGCGGTATATATATATATATATATATAATTTTAGAATTTATAAAAACAATCCTCATGTAAATTCTGTACATTTTTTAAATTTTCATTTATTCTATTATTATTGTTTTTTCCACACCAAGTACCTATAAATTAAGGACTACTCAATTCATCCATATTAGAAGAATGCCTCACCTATTAATATTAAAGTTCGTGTGTAAATAAAAAGTTTTTGATATCCTATGTTAATTTGGTCTTAAACTCGTAATAGTATAAGTGAACAAATAGTTGGCAAAAATCCCAGAAATGTATCTTTTTAATAAGGAGGAAGTGCTTAAACACTTGTATCACCCTAATTAGGATACCAGATAACCCAAGTCCTAGTTTTACATATTTGATAGCAAAATTGGGATTTCTGTTGAAGGGGTTGAACGAGTTTTTGGACGAGTGAAATTTCCTACTATTGACCAAAATTCAAATCTATTCTAAGATATAAGTCTGTTACACATATTTTATTTAGTGTAATTTATCTTCTCGTGTATAAGAAATGGAATTTACCCACATGGTGACTTAGAGATATCTCCATCCCAAAAAAAAAAAGGAATTTTTTACGTTATGCACGCGACCGGACTATTTTGGAAATTTGAGAATGATGGATGCGAAAGAGAAAGGCATCCCAAACCCTGAAATTCTTGTAACAAAGGGCAGATTTGAGCCATGGGGTTCTTGTTTGGTTCTTCTACTTTATGGAACATATAATCCCTTATTTGCTGCTGTAATTAGTCAATCGTAATTGTCTGCATATAGAACTAAATTTGAAGAAAATGCAACCACGTTGAAGAGTTGCCAAACTTGCAAGACTATTCCTTATTTTATTACTCCGTAATTTATAGATGGTTTTCTCTTTTTGAAGAAAGATAAATATGACATATACAATACAACTTTTATATGAAAAATGATATAGAATTATGATATGGAAAGTTTATTAGCCCTTAATTTGACTCATACTTTTCTTGTTGCCTAAACAAAGCATTAATATAATTCATTTTTTTTATAATCAAGATATTTAAGTCTTACCCGACTAATTTTGAAATCAGATTTACTCTCTCACTGACAAAATAATTAAGAGCATAATTGACTAGACAAAGCTTGAACTCTCGACCCTCGACTTAGTGTTCATACCTGCTTTATCAAGTGAACTAGCAAAAATCAAATGTTAATAATGAATGATATAATTCAATTTTCACATCCTAAGAAATGTGAATAGGCATTAACGTGCTTGATATTTTTGGGCATATTTATAGGGATCACGGGCTTTACCCAAAATCCCTTGGCTCCATGCATAGCATTGCGTGAAGACAAAGACTAGGACCATACTTAACAGGCGCATTGCTGTGGCTATGAAGTCCGTAGGGAGGCTACAGCACAAGTCGGTTGATTATCTATTTTGATAGTCAATAAAAATTTTCAATATATTACAAATGTTATACCATACCTTTTGTAAAGTCCATCGATCTTTTTGTTTTTTTTTTAATTTTCTTGTTCTCAATATTGGAATCCATGTAAAGAAAACGATCCCAAAGCCAACAGGAAATAGTTTTTGTTTTTGTCTGTTGCATTTCCATGAAAAAGCAAAGGAAATTTCATGTAATCATTGAAGCTTTTGCAACTTACATAATATAAATTTTCATAAGCACAAATTTTTAGATTTTGAGTATAAAATCCTCAGAATTTTCAGCAATCACACAGTGCAAATTAAGCAATCGATCCAGAAACTACTACAAGGGAACTAATAGGCAAGATACACAGTAATCTGCAGCAGAGTCTCAACTCCATCAGTGTTATGCTGGGTACCCAAGGGAACTGGGAAGGTCTTAACAGTTGCAAGTCCCTTGGCATTCACATACTTTCCAGTGCCACCCATGATAGCAAGATGGGATTCCGAGGCAGCAGTCCGATGGACCCCGAAAAAGCTCAGGCTATCGGCATAGCTGCCGCTGGTGAACATCACTGTGAAAGCCATGGTCTGACTTGTTCCATCTTCTGAACTTGCAATGTAAAATCCTTGTGCTTTTCCAATCAGGCCTGAACCAAGTTCGTGTCCTTCTGTTAGTTCATCATCAAACACTGTCATGGTCCCGAACATGAGTTTCTGAAATGTAGTCCCTGTAGGCAATTGTGCAATGTTCAAAGCTGGGAAGCCAAACCCGCCACCAATGATGTTGTTTCCATTGTTCTGGACCAAATTAGGTGTGGTTCCACCTAGGCCAGTGAGGAAGGGAACGTTGTTGTTGTTGATGATTCCGCTATTGGCATTGTTTACAGGGATGCCATTGTCCACTGGAAGGACGGCACCGTTAGGCTTAGCGAAGGGGACTTGGCCACTAACAGCAGGATTAGTTACAATGCCAGTCACAGCTATAGCTGAAGGATTGGATCCTCCAAGGATGTCATGCATGAAGAAAGTCAGAGTGTGATCAAGAGCGCCAGTGCCAACTGCAGCTCCAGCAACCGTAGTTGGGACAGTACCTGCTGCAGCACCTGCTACTGCGGCTGGGACAGCACCACCCGGGGTTACGCCAGAAACAGGTGTTCCCACAGAAACCGAACTGTCCGGTGCACCTATGGGGGCCGCAACCTCCTCATCAAGAATTCTAGCTGAGGTAGCACATGTGACTGCAAGAGATAGAATAAGAAGGGAGACTATGGCTTTGAGTACCAGAAAATGGAGGGACACGGGAAGTGCCATGAGTTACACAGCAAGTACCAAAAAGCTCAGAATGTTTTCAACACAAGTTTATATTTCTTGCTAAAGATCTGGCTTTACCAAATGGGGGTTTGATGAAACGGAACAACAGATATGGGTATATATACTAAACTCTAACAAGCTAAACGAGGTGAACTAAATATGGAGTTGATAAGATGGATTAGGTGTTTGCCATTTCCACCATGTTGGGTGTTTGGTTGGAGGTTTCCAAATCCACTCATTGTATAAAAGGGGAGTATATGATTAGTTGAAAACTTATTTCTGAGGCCAAAAAGACAAATTAACAACGCAGATCCAGCTTTCCAATTAAAAACTCTATCCATCCAACGCATAAAATTGTTTTTGTTCAATTTTCACTCATGCCTTTAGAGAATTAGTATTTGCAATAAAACCTGTCACACCAACTTAATAATTCTCAGTACAATGCAGGGATTCAGAAAGATTTCAAAGAAGTTTGGATTATTATCTAGAGCTGTCGAACTAAAGTAAAATCAGACATGGCGGCTACATTCTTCACTGGGCTAAGCTCCTGGAGACTGCTATTAAATAGCTCAATATAAAATTCCAAGATTTACTGGTGGAGATGTTGGGAAGCGAAATTATTTTGAGCGGCATTAAATGCGTAAACAGATAAGGAGAATCAAGATCATAAACTAGAAATAGTTGCAACTTTGCCAACCAGACAGGAAGATGGGGCACAGACTTAATTAGAGATTGAAAATTAACGGCAGAACAAAATCAGAGCCATTGAACCAAATTTTTACAACATAAGATTGGAATAGTTAAAATACATACTTTAAAACAGAACGTGTTAAGCAAAGAAAAAGTGGTAACAATAGTATAACTACAATAATTATCTTAAGATCGAGTTAACCCTTCACAAATCATCTATCCTTTGTCAATTGAAAGGCAAAATTAGCCGTATGCTGACTTGGATTTTCCATGAGTCTCCCGGTTATTTTGACAAAAAAAGAATCAAGTATGAAATAGCTGACAGGAAGCCTGATGAGGTCTTAGATGTCGATCTCAAGCAGATGGAAAATTCTAGCATGAACCAATAGTTTATTGACTAACTCTATTAATGAGTTGTACTACGTGCAACATACATTGTACGGTGAAGTCCTGCTGTATTTTCAGAAAGAGTTGGGTTAAAGATCAACAACAAAATCTCCATTAGTCCATCCTAAAAAAAATGGTCTCAAACATCTAATAAGCCAGTAGTATACAAGGTCACAAGTAAACAGACCATCACAAAGTTCAAAATACTGGATCTTTACTCAAACAACTAATTTCCTTAGATAGCTAGGCCCAAATCAGGCGAGCAGAATAATTATATATTGCCAAGAGTAGCTCGAGACCAATAACATGTCATTTCCACCTCACGATGCGGCAAGGTTTTCCATGTTTCCAAGTGAAACATCGTGCCTTTTTTCCCATTGCCAAGGTTTAGATAGCATCATCTACCTTTCCACTAATTAACAATCAACTTTTGTTAGGCTGTCTTGTAGAACTAGGTAAGATTCACCGTTCACCAAAGAACGAATAGGCAATATTTGACTATTATCACCATTAATCACCAATCTTTCAACCACTGAATTAGCCCAACTTAACCTGATGTGTGCCCCTTCAATCAAAAGACTGGTCTCCATTCGCTGCAAAAGAGACCATGCGTCTTCAAGTTCATTTCTTATTAAACTTGATTTTTGAGGATACAGAGACCAGTTTCACTACAAATTAACAATTGTCAAAAAAAAGCTTGGCATAAATCCTAGGGCAAAGTCACCATGGCATCAGGAGAAGTCCATGACAAACAGGTCATTTAAAAAATAAAAATCCAAATTTGGTTCTTCACAATAAAAGTATTCACTTCTAAAGGAATGAAAAGATTCACCATGGCATCAGAAGAAGTCCAAGACAAACTCTAGTCATCATCAAGAACAGGACTTCCATTTGAAACAAAAATTCCAAATTTGATTCTTGGCCATGAAAATATTCACTTCGGAAGGAATGAAAATATTCCATTAATGAAGGGCAGGAAACTAGATGCAGGAATGTCTGAAAACGAATTCAAAGATAGTCCACAAACCCAAACAATATTGTAGATTACCAGCACCACCAGTTCAGTCAGACAAAACCACGGTAAAAATGACATTGCTGAATCAGCCAACAATCAAGTAGAGGCTATGAGTTCAGTGACAAGCCCATTCACGCCCTTATTGTCCCTACAAGATTCCGCAACTAGGAATTCCCATGACTTCAACTCAAACCTCATGTTTATCTTCTCCATCTCCTCTAAAATAAAGCATGCACTCTCTAAGTGCCTGCTCTTGATCAAGCCTAGAAATAAGCAACAAAATGTTTCCTTTTGTGGAAAATGCCTACTCTTTAGCATTACATTTAACACGTTTAGAGCATCTTCAAATTTACCTGCCTCAATAAAATTATCAATCACCATTCTATAAGTAGCTGCATTTGGCTCACACCCCGCCACATGCATTTCTGTTAATAGTTTATATGCCTCTACAACTCTTCCTTCTTTACCCAAATAATTGACAAACATATTATATATTGCTACATCAGGCTTCATCCTCCTTTTTTTCATCTCAACAAGCAACCCCTTAGCCTCATCAATCTTGCCTCTCTTTCCAAGATCATTGATTAAAACACCATAATTCTGTAGACGTGGTTTGCAACCCTGATACTCCATATCAAACATTAGTTTCTTGGCCTCTTTAAACTTACCCGAAGAGCATAAACTTTCCATCAACAGAGCATACGTAACAGGATTTGGTCTTTTCCTCTTTTTCACCATGTCATCAAACAAAAGCTTAGCCTCGTTGAACTGACCCTTTTTGCACTGAAATCCAATCAGACTATTATAGCTCACAATAGTTGGCTCTACCTCTCTATCAAGCATTTCATCAAACACTTCTTTCGCCCTGTCCCAATCGCACTTTTGAAGCCACAGTTTCATCATAATATTGAAAGAAACCGAGTTCAGACGAAAACCCATTTTTGCAGAGCTCTTAAACATCTCAATGGCTTCCTCCGAGCAATCATTATCAACCAAAACATTGAGGATTGTATTAAAAGACTGTAATGTACGGGGACAATTAAAAAACTTCATCTTACGAAAGAGCTCAATGGCCTCGCGAGGCATCTTGGCCTTGCCATAATGCTGAAACAAAGCAACGAAAAGGGCCTCTTGGCATCGAATATCACGAGTTCTAAGGTAATCTAAAATGGTCCCGACTGCCTCAAAGTTTCGAGCTCGGGCTAGCTTGTAGATGAGGGAAGAGTAAGAAGGATAGTCATGTTTGAAGCCCAATTGATGATATTCATAAAAGAGAGAGAGTGCTTCATTTGAATCTTGGCAATTTTTTACCTCTGCAAGAAATGGTATGGGTTTGCGAAACTGGGTTTTGAAAGGATTCCGAGGTTTTTCGTGGGATGATTTTCTTGAGTCGGATTTTTTAGGACGTTTATGGTAACACTGAGAGGTATGCCTTTGATGCTGAAGGTTCAGGGCAGCAAATGAAAGATAAGCAGGCTTTGATGATCGTGAACTGAGCATGGAGAGAAAATCGGATCATTCAACTTTAGCGGAAGTTGCAAGAGCAGGAACAAGAGGAGGAACAAGAGGAAGAAGAGAGATTCATTCGATGGAAAATCTGCATGGATGGAGCCTTTTGCATCGCCGTTTACCTAAATAAACCCCCGTTTGCGGGTTTTTTTTAAAAAAAAATTAATTTACAAATATTTTCCCTATTTATTGAAGGGTTAATGACAATTCAGTCCCTACAAATATGATATTGTTTTCATTTAGTCCCTAAAAATAGAGACTTTGGTCACTAAGAAATATGATTTTTTTTTTTTTATCAATATAGTCTCACTTAGAAAAATTTTAAAAAAAGTTTCAATGTGTAAACTTTGTTCACATAAATTAAAAAAATTATGCTAATGTGTAGTTCCTAATATTTATTTGCTAATGCAAAAGCAACTCTAGTGGAAGAATTACATTAGCATCGTTTTTCAATTTCTACGGATAAAAAATGGTATGTCTTTATTTCCACGTAGCATTTATTCAAATATGAGTTGACTTGTATTATATAGGAGGCTGTGCTATAGTGTATACTGTTTGTTGATGATATTGTTCTGATTGATGAGATTAGAGCTAATGTGAATGTTAAATTGGAGTTACAGGGACAACAAATTGGAATCCAGAAGTTTCAGAATTAGTAAAAGTAAAATTGAGTATATAAAATACAAGTTTAGTACAGATAGAAATACAAATCAAAGTGTAACTTTGGATGATAGAAAATACCAATGACTAACTACTTTTGATATCTAAGAGCTTTTATCCAAAAAGATAGAGAGTTTAATAGCGACGTTGCGCATTGAATTAAGGCTGGTTGGTTAAAATAGAAGAGTACAACTAATATTTGTGTGATCGTAATATACTTTTGAACATAAAGAGAAAGTTTTATAGAACAGCTGTCAGATCGGTTTTGCTATATGGTACGGAATGTTGGGTAGTTAAAATGTGTCATATTCAGAAATTGAAGGTAACCGTGATGCGTATGTTAAGGTGGATGCACGGATATATTAGAAAAAATAAATTAAGGAATGAGATCATTCATGAAAAAGTGGAAGTGATATCTATTGAAGATAAGATGAGAGAAAATCACATGTTAAGCACAAAATACCCTTATTAGGAGAATTGAGGGATAGAGGTAAGATAGGTTGGATAGAGATAAAGGCAGGCGTAAGAAAATATGGATAGAGGTGATTATGAGAGATATTTGTTAGATTTGGATAAGGGTATGATAGCAGATAGAAATTAGTAGAAGGAGAGGATTCATGCGGATGACCGCATATGGTTGTGTATTGATTCATTAATCGACCTCAAGTTACTGTTGGGTATCTTAGGCTCGTATCGTATACGGCGTAGCGGAAAATTAATCTAGATACCATCCCAAAACCCGTCTATGTGTAGAAAACAAGACATAATGATAATAAATGTAACAGCTTTTACCTTTGGGTGATCGTCCGAAGAACAAAATTGATTTTCTTCAATTCGAGGCGCGATCCAGCAATCCTCTTATGCTAACTGCACAAGAGTTGGACGTCTAACCACTATAATCACAGTGTGTGATTATCTCTAATAGTAATCTACACAGAGGAATACCTAAGTACCAAAATTTCCTGTGCTAGCAGAAAAAGATGGCGGCTAGGGCTGTTTTTGTTTTAGCAAAACGAGAGAGAGAGAGAGAGAGAGAGAGAGAGAGAGAGAGAGAGAGGAAGAAGAAGAAGAAGAAGAAGAAGAAGAAGAAGAAGAAGAAGAAGAAGAAGAAGAAGAAGAAGACGTTTGTTTTGTGACTCCTATTTTCGTGTGAATCACCCTTGGATTAGGGTTTCGAGCATATCCAATATATGTTCCAAAATCCACTGAAAATCTGAAATTCTAAAACAATTAGAATTTTCTAATTGTAATTGGAAACATCAAGTTCTCACAATTACAACTTGGATCACAAATTATAACTAATTATAATTTGTACACAATAACTTCTCTTTCTCGCAATTAACCCTACTATGTTATCAAATAACATCTTGAATATATAATCATCTATTGTGTGTGACCTATTAGATTTCCAAGTCAATTGGTAGCGAACATAAATTAATCCAAACGTCTTTAAGATTAATAATTCATAATTAATTAGAATTAATCCTATTAATTCTAATCAAGATTGGTTTATTAATTCATCAATTAATAAACTCATATTCCCAAATCATGAGCGGTATCTAACAACACATCATGACCACCCAAGAGTCCAGGAAGTCAAGTGGCTTGACATGAACCCTTCAATAACAAACTTCAGTGCAATTAACTCATTTCATCATACAATATCTCATTTGATTTGGAGTACGAAATTAGTGCTAACTTCCTCCAGAATTAATTCTGGCCTGAATACAATAGTACTTATACTAGGAACCCACTATTCTAGATGTGTATCAATTGAAACTATTTCCAATACACAATCGCCTTGGCCAAGGACTTTCCGAGTAGTAATCCCTACAAGTGGCCGTTAGATATTCGTCCCTATTATTAGGAGTGGTGAATCATTTATTGACCCTCTCAACTACTTTCCTTTACCTCACAATGTACCCAATATCCATCTCATAGGCGGCCCTCGATCGAGCTCCGAAGATTGGAATCAAAGTACAAAGCTCAGCAAACAAAGCATCTTGGAGATCTCAAGTTCAAGGATACTTGCACGTTTGCTATATTGAGATTATGTCACTGGCACTAAATAGTTTATCCATGTGATTATCTCAAAGTTAGGTCATCCAATGAACTTGTTCCATTAACAAGCATTCATGTGTTAACTTTGAGTATCTCAATATTCACGAATATGAGAACTACCGCTTGATCAAATCATGAAGTCTAACACATGCTAGTCTTAACGCATTAATGATGTCATATCTCATTAATACTATGACTATGGACTATTTACGTACTAACACTGTACAATGTAGTAGGAATCTCATATCATGATCTCCATCATGATTTCCTTAACACAGTGCTGTATTAGGAATTTTATCGAACAGTTATATTATTTAAAAGTAAATAAAAGAATCTGTACGATAAATAATGCCTTTTATTAAAATAAAATATGTCATATACAATGTACACGTGATTGTTTCAGGGCACAACACTAACAAACTCCCACTTGCACTAGAGCCAATCATTCATGTATCTAATATCGAATGACTCAACATGACAATCATATTTATTTTGGGATAGTGCTTTTGTAAGCGGGTCAGCTATGTTCTCATCTGTGGGAACTCTCTCTATCTTTATTTTCTTAGCTATTTCAGAAGCAGCCATGTACTCAACTTCTGTCATGGAATCGGCAATAGTCTCTTATTTGGAACTTTTCCAACTTATTGCCCCTCCGCACAACGTATACACGTAGCTGGATTGTGATTTGAAATCATCTTTGTCAGATTGAAAATTGACATCAGTATACCCGTTTATTTTTCAAATCACCTTTCTCCATATATCAAGAACATATCCTTAGTCCTTCGTAAGTACTTAAGAATGTTCTTTACAGCTGCCTAATAACCCTCACCAGGGTTAGATTGATATCTACTCGTCAAACTAAGAGCACAAGATACATCGGACCTAGTACATATCATAGCGTATATGATAGATCCAACTGCCGAGGCATATGGAATCTTACTCATGTGATCCCTTTCAACTTGTGTCTTGGGAGACAACGACTTTGAAAAGCTTACACCATGTGACATGGGTAAGAATCACTTTTTGGATTGATCCATGCTAAACCTCTTTAACACTTTATCTATATATGTAGACTACGAAAGACCTAGCAACCTTTTGAATCTATCTCTATAGATCCTTATTCCGAAAATATAGGTTACTTCTCCAAGGTCTTTCATGGAGAATCGTTTGGACAACCAAACTTTAACCGTTTGCAAGACAGGTATATCATTTCCTATTAGCAATATGTCATCTACATAAAGTAGTAAGAAAATGATTGCACTCCCACTAACTTTCTTGTATACACAAGGCTCATCCATGTTTTGAATGAAACCAAACTCTTTGATTGTTTCATCAAAATGGATATTCCAACTCCTAGAAGCTTGCTTAAGTCCATAAATAAACCTTTACAACTTGTACACCTTTGTGCTATCATTGAATGTGAAACCCTCAGGTTGTGTCATATACACTTCCTCAGTCAGATTTTCGGTTAGGAAAGCTGTTTTCATATCCATTTGCTAAATCTCATAATCATAATGAGCAGCAATGGCTAGGAGTATCCTGATGGATTTCAACATGGCTACTGACGAGAAGGTTTCATCATAGTCAATACCATATTGTTGACGATAACCCTTCACCACTAGTCGTGCTTTATAGGTAACTAAGTTATCATCTATGTCAGTTTTCTTCTTGAAAATCCACTCGCACCCAATAGGTTTAATTCCTTTGGGTGGATAAACCAAAGTCCATACTTGATTGTCGTACATGGAATCCATCTCTAACTTCATGGCTTCAAGCCATTTGCCAAATTCTGAACTGTTCAGAACATCCTTGTAGGTAGTAGGCTCATCTTCATCTATGAGCAATATGTTATTATGGTCACTAATGAGAAATCCATATCTCTCAGGTATCACACGTATCCTACTAAATCTACGAGGTTCTTGTGTATTAGAAGGTTCATCTATTTTCTCAATAGATGTGGGGTTAGATGGTTGATTCTCGTTTGGTTGATCTTCATGAACTTCACTAAGTTCAATCTTACTCGCACTATCCCCCTTGAGCATGTACTCTTTTTCTAAGAAGACGGCATGTTTTGAAACAAACAATTTGTTTTCGGAGGGTAGGTAAAAGTAATATCCGAAAGATTCTTTTGGATATCCAACAAACAAACACTTGTTAAACTTACTATCAAGTTTGTCTGACTGTGGCCTTTTGACAAATGCAGGACAATCCCATACTCGCAAGTGAGATAACTTTGGTTTCTTACCAAATAACATCTCAAATGGGGTAGTATCAACCGATTTTGTCGGAACTCTATTTAATATATAAATAGAAGTTTATAGTGCATGCCCCCAAAACGATTTTAGAAGGTTTGTAGAAACCATCATGGTTCGTGCCATGTCTAGAAGGGTTCGATTCCTTCTCTCAGATATACCATTATGTTGAGGTGTATGTGATGTAGTCCATTGAGATAATATCCTATTATCTCTAAGATAGCTTATAAACTCTTGGCTTAAGTATTCTCCTCTTCAATCGGATCTTAGAGTCTTAATACTTTTGCCAAGTTGTTTCTCTATTTCATTCTTGAAGTTTTTGAACCTTTCAAAGGCCTCAAATTTGTATTTCATTAAATACAAATATCCGTATCGTGAGAAATCATCGATAAATGTTATGAAATAGTTATAACCTCCTCTTGCTTGTATTGACATTGGGCCACATACATCAGAATGTACGAGTTCTAATAACTCCTTGGCCCGTTCTCCTTTTCCTGGAAAAGGAGTTTTAGTCATTTTACCTAGTAAACAAGACTCGCATGTGCCATATGATTCATAATCAAATGACCCCAAGTCACCAAGCTTATGTAACTTACAAACACGATTTTTATTTGCATGGCCCAAACGATAATGCCATAAGTAAGAGGTGTTAGAGTTATCTATTTTAGGTTTCTTATTGTTTATATTGAGAATTGGATTATCCAAGTTTAGAACATATAAATCATTAACCAGAATTGCTGAACCATAATGAATATCATTCAATGAAAAAGAACAACATTTATTCTTTAATATTAAATGAAATCCACATAAGTCTAAACACGCAATTGAGATAATGTTTTTTATTAAAATTGGTACATAATAACAGTTTTCTAGTTCTAAAATTAATCCCGAAAGCAGGTTCAGCTCGTATGTCCCCACAGCAAGTGCAGCAACCTTTGCCCCATTTGCGGTACGTAGGTCCACGTCGCCTTTCTCTAGCCTTCTACTACTCTTTAGTCCCTGTAAGTTATTACACAAATGAGATCCACATCCGGTATCTAATACCCATATCTCATTCCTAAAGGCAGTGTTTATCTCAATATAAACATACCCGAAATAGAAGTAGAAGTGCTTGTAAGCTTCTCCTTCTACTTCTTGTCTTTAATGGTCTCCAAGTAGGCTTTGCAGTTGCGCCTTCAGTGGCCCATCGTACTACAATGATGGCATGGGCCCTTGGTAACTGCATCTTTCTTGTTCACATCACCTTTGGGTTTCATGAGAGCCTTCTTCTTCTTCTTTTGAACTTTTGTTGGGGATATGCCCTAGAGTCAATTTGTACTTATACTATTGTCGTTATGTTTTATATAACAATATGAGGCTTTCCTTTTCATGAATAGTGCGTTTTGTTTTGTGGTCATCAAGTACGTGACTTGATAATAAAACCCAACAATGAATACAATGACTATTCTAAATCTGTCCCTGATCGTTTATTATTATTGGAAAATTAATAAATTAAGATTAGTATGTTTGTGACTGGATGGCTTTGTTTTACTAGTCATGGATATTTGGGATATCAAGTCAAAACATAAATAAATGTTAGAGAACATTGTATTGGATATGACCCACCGTGAGAGTACTTCATGGAACATGTCATAAGTACTTTCTAACCATAATAATATTAAAAGTCCTTTGACCTAAATTCATCATAGTTTCCTACTTGATAAATTCTATATTTTGACATTGTCTAAAATTGTCTTTAATTAGATAATAAATTAGACTACTGTTGGATATAGAATAAATCGAGAAGAGGAATATGATTGATTGTGAATGAATTTGTCCCTCTCAATTATGAGAGAGATATCCATAGGTCCCTTGATAAGTTAGACTGTTAAAATGCATGGTCGTGCTTAAATATATCAATCTAAGATATTGATATCATTTGTTTGAACAGTCTACTATGAAATCAAGAAATAATTGATTGGGCTTAATAAGGATGACATGCTCCGTGCCTTATGCTTAATCTGGATATCATATGACCAAAGGACTAAATATAAAATTATGGTTTGGTCAAAGAGATCACCGATCTTCATTTAACCTGGATAGTTATAATGTTTTGTTAGAAACTGCTTATAACTTGTGAGCCATTTAAATATGATTTGGGCACACTGCCAGTATTAAATGAACCTATAGGGTCACACAATAAGCGAACTTGTTAGGTTATTTTCTGGTAACCGGATTCGATGAATCTGGAAACATGTCTAAATTAATCGAACTTAGAAAATCTACCAGATACAATGAATCTGGAAATATGTCCACATTCGATGTATCTGAATGATGTTCAGATTATAAGAATCTGACTTGATAAATTAATTAGTTAAATTATCGAGATAATGACAGAATCTTATCGTATCAGTTTTAATTTAATTTGAATTTAAATTAAAATACGATAAGATATTATTAAGGTTGGACTCTAAGAGGTTCGGAGTGGGTTTTTAAGAAAACCCTAGCCGTCTTCTTTTGTGTGCCAATTTCTGTTATAAAAATTCGTACCTTCATCTACCAGAAAAATAAGCCTCTCAAAAACCCTAGGCGTTAGCACTCCCCGGGTGACGAGTGAGTTCGCTGTGTGTATCCGATAGAGGACGTTCGCACAACTGCAGCGTCTGGTGATCATTCGGGTTGCACGCACAGCAGCACAATCGGAACTGAAGGATATCGATTACACATAACAGAGGTAAATCTGCAAACCTACGATCTTCTTAATCATTAATTACTTTGATCATCGGAAGGGATTCGTGGATGTTTTCCACGTTTAAGAGTCCACGAATTCTAACACTTTCTTCTTAGAAGAGGAAGATTCTACCATTAAAACTGCATTGGAATTCTTCTTCATGGAGGACTCCACAATTTTGAGGAGATTGATCAACTCAGGAATGATAGACTCAATCTTAGTCATCTGATAATTAATCACAAATTGTGAGAAACTATTAGGCAAAGATTGTAAAATTAAGTCAACACTTAAGTCATGATCCATTGCAAACTCGAGAGATCCAAGATTCTCTATTAAACCCAGCATCTTCAGTCCATGAGTGGCCACAGAAGAACCCTCTGTCATTTTGCAACGGAATAGTTACTTCGAGATCTCGTATCTCTCAGTTCTGGCTTGGGCATCAAACAGCTCTCGAAGATGTAAAATGATCGATTGAGCATCTATATGCTCGTGCTGTTTTTGCAACTCAGGAGTCATGGATATCAGCATAATACATGATGCTGTATCACTATCCTTCTTGTGCCTCTTGTGGACAGCATGCTCATCAGCATGAGCATCTTGGACTGATAGTGGTGGAATATGAGCATCTAGCACGTAGAGCAACTTTTTCGATTTGAGAACGATTCTCAAAATTTTATACTAATTGAGATAGTTTGATTCAGTTAACTTGTTGGTTTTTAAAATGCTACGTAAGTTCAAATTTGTTGACATGATGCAAGCAACCTAGATGTAAAGATAGAGAGTATTAGCTACTACTGTATATGCACATAATATGCAAATAATTAGGACTTTAATTAAGAGCATTTTTACTCCACTATTTTACTCAAACCAATAGTCCCCACTACTGATTCGGGAAAGCCCATTGGAAGTTTTCCTAGTGAACCGATATCTAAATTCCTCAAGAATAACCTTGGATTTGTCCAACAAACCACCCTTGAGTTTATTAGTAGGTATTCAATACCAATTACATCGTATGTAACTACCGGATCATTGGGTGATTAACAGCTTTAATCTTAAAACCTTTTGGGCTCCCCCAACTTTTCCTATAAATTTCTTTATACTTGAGTTTGCCCAATCAGAATAAAGAATTTAGTTAAACTCGACCCATTAATCAGAAATTTAATTCCATAGCTTGAACATGTTCGATGTCGAGTAGGTTTGGGTTTGCCCAACAACCTGGTCTCGAAAAAGGATTCTAGTTCTTACTATATTAATGGAAGGAATTAAGTTTAATATTAATTGAGGGATTTGTTCATTTTAGTGATTTCATTGAATGACATGCATAAAAATCGATAAATAACATAATTGATAATCATGGTAATAAAGCGATTACGTAGTATGGTTATAGACTTTACCCTAAATTAATTTCTTTTTTGCCATAAAAGAAATTAATATAGTTAACCCTATGTGTTCATGCATGATTCAAGTAGAAGGTCTTACCTTCTCACCTTGTTTTGGTTGCCATCTCCAAAATAAAATAATTCTACTTCTATATAACCAATGTAGACTAATTACATAATTTCCTAAAGAGAGAAAACCTCGAGTTATATTCGAGGGGAGTTAGATGAGAAGAGAATTACACAAGAATTCTAGAGAAGGCAGGACACGCAGGCCCTATTTCATAAAAAAACTAAAACTGTAAAATGCATGAACAGAAATAATTAGTTTTAGTCCATAACCATCCACCATGCCATTGACAATGCTTAACCAGAATAAACATATACTTTTATTATTCCAAAATCATTATTTTGGAAAAATAAAACAAAATCTAAAATTAATATTTTAGAAAAATACATTAATTTTAAAATTTTAAAATCACTATTTTGAAAAATAAAATTGTTTGTCTCAAAACTAATTTTGAAAAAATACTTTTGGGTCTCGTCTCGCAATGATAACAGTGGTCCCACTAGCTGGTCAGCGGGCGGGGGTCAAGGGGGGCAGCGCTCCTTTGGAAAAAATTTTATTTTGTCGCTTCTCATCAAATGAGATTTTTCCCTTTTCAAAATTCTATTCCAGATTTTTCTTTTTTTTTTATTTAAACAGCTGGATCATGCAAAACAGAACATAACCGACGCTAGTTTGGAAGCCAGAGTCGGCATCGACTCTGTTCTGGTTTTCAAAAATTTTTCTCTTCCAAAAATGATTTCTGGACATCACGAACAAAACGGAACTGGCGCCGATTTGGAGGCCAGAGCCGGTGCCGGCTGTAGTCGAGAAGTGGCAGTGATTTTCAGAAACAATTTTTTGTGCCCTAATCTTCTGCAAAATTTTAGTGAGAACAATTCTCAACAGAATTTTCTGTTTTAAAACTCAAAACAACAACCAATTTGTTAGTTTAGACAAAACAAAACAGAAAATCAAATTCACAAAATGAAACGGAGGGCAACTACCATGTTTAAGAAAACATTTTTCTGCAGAAAATTTTCAGCACAAAAAGAAAGCACCTTTCGAAATATGCTATAACTTTTACACAATCATATTATGCTACGGACCTAACCCACAAAACTCGAAACGATTTCGACTCGAGTGAAAACGATTTTCACAGCGAACAAAGACAAGCATGAATACATGAAAATAGTTTTTCATGCCAAAACAATATCTGTAGACCACACATAACCTAGCTTTGATACCACTGTTGGGTATCTCAGGCTCGTATCGTATAACAATAGAAAATTAATCGAGATACCATCCCAAAACCCGTCTATATGTGGAAAACAAGATATAATGATAATAAATGTAACAACTTTTACCTTTGGGTGATCGTTTGAAGAACAAAATTGATCTTCTTCAAGTCAAGGCGCGATCCAGCAATCCTCTTATGCAAACTCCACGAAAGTTGGACGTCTAACCACTATAATCACAGTGTGTGATTATCTCTAACAGTAATCCACACAGAGGAATACTCAAGCACCAAAATTTCCTGTGCTAGCAGAAAAAGATAGCGGCTAGGGCTGTTTTTGTTTTTATCAAAACGAGAGAGAGAGAGAGAGAGAGAGAGAGAGAGAGAGAGAGAGAGAGAGAGAGAGAGAGAGAGAGAGAGAGAGAGAGAGAGAGAGAAGACGTTTGTTTTGTGACTCCTATTTTCGTGTGAATCACCATTGGATTAGGGTTTCGAGCATATCCAATATATGTTCCAAAATCCACTGAAAATCTGAAATTCTAAAACAATTAGAATTTCCTAATTGTAATTGGAAACATCAAGTTCTCACAATTACAACTTGGACAACAAATTATAACTAATTATAATTTGTCCACAATAACTTCTCTTTCTCGCAATTAACCCACTATATTATCAAATAACATCTTGAGTATATAATCCTCTATTATGTGTGACCTATTAGGTTTTCCAGTCAATTGGTAGCAAACATAAATTAATCCAAACGTCTTTGAGATTAATAATCCATAATTAATTAGAATTAATCCTATTAATTCTAATCAGGATTGGTTTATTAATTCATCAATTAATAAACTCAATATTTTCAAATCATGAGCGGTATCTAGCAACATATCATGACCACTCAAGAGTCCAAGTAGTCAAGTGGCTTGACATGAACCATTCAATAACAAACTTCAGTGCAATTAACTCCTTTCACCATACAATATTTCATTCGGTTTGGAGTACAGAATTAGTGCCAACTTCCTCCAGAATTAATTCTGGCCCGAATACAATAGTACTTGTACCAAGAACCCACTACTCTAGATATGTATCAATTAAAACTATTTTCAATACACAATCGCCTTAGCCAAGGACTTTCCGAGTAGTAATTTCTACAAGTGGCCGTGAGATATTCGTCCCTACTATTAGGAGTGGTGAATCCTTTATTGACCCTCTCAACTACTTTCGTTTACCTCACAATGTACCCAATATCCATCCCATAAGCGGCCTTCGATCGAGCTCTGGAGATTGGAATCAAAGTACAAAGCTCATCAAACAAAGTACCTTGGAGATCTCAAATCTAAGGATACTTGCACGTTTGCTATATTGAGATTATATCACTGGTACTAAATAGTTATCCATGTGATTATCTCAAAGTTAGGTCATCTAATGAACTTATTCCATTAACAAGCATCCATGTGTTAACTTTGAGTATCTCAATACTCATGGATATGAGAACCACCGCCCGATCAAATCATGAAGTCTAACACATGCTAGTCTTAATGCATTAATGATATCCTATTTCATTAATACTATGACTAGAGACTATCTAAGTACTAATACTATACAATGTAGTAGGAATCTTATATCATGATTTCTATCATGTTTTCCTTAACACAGTGTTATACTAGGGATTTTATCGAACAGTTATATGGCTTAGAAGTAAACAAAAGAAATTGTAAGATAAATAATACATTTTATTAAAATAAAATGTGTCATATACAATTTACAAGTGATTGCCTCTAGGGCACAACACTAACAGTTACTTAGGTTTAAGACTTAATTTGTTGTTGTATTGTATTCAAATCTGAATGAATTGAGAATCGTATTTTTGAATTTGAATTCGATCAAAATTGAATAGTGTTTGAGTTTGTTCATTTATCAATCGAGTTCAAATTTGTATTCGAATTTGTTCTTATTATTTAATCATATTCAATTTCGTTTGAATTTAGTTTAAAAAACTTAATTAATGTTCGAGTTTGTTTATTTTGAAATTTTCATTTGAAATTTATAAAAATTATAATTAAAAAATTCATTAAAAAATCAAATCCAAACTTTTTCAATAAATTATAATGATAAAAACAAAATAAAATCAAAATATTTTCAACCCAATATAATTACATAAAATCAAATTATAAAAAATTTAAATTAATTAATAGTTATAAAATACCTACAAATGATTAAAAATCTCCCTTAAAACAATTAAAGAAACTTCATAAAAGAAACTTCAAATATCACTTATCAATATAAAATGCATATAAATATTAATATTATAAAATATAAATAAGTATAATAATATAATTAATTTTTAAAAATACATAATATATTTATAATCACTCGAAAGAATTCATTCATTTATTAATCAAATCAAATATTTTATTCAAATTCAATTCGAATATTAATTGTACAGCCTTATTCGAATGAGTTTTCATTCACACAAAGGATCGATTGTTTAGAGTTATATATAACTGCGTTGACACAATGTCATATCATTTAGAGACTAAGTTTATAGATTTTTATATTCAAAGACAATGTTAACATTACATAACATCATATTTTCAAGGATTAAATTGTCATTAATCTTTTATTACGCTTTTTATTTTTATCTCCCGCTATGTTAAAAAATGATCAAAGGGAATAACTCTATTTTTTTTTTTTTTTGGGTAACAAAACCCAATTAATAAATACATTCTCTCAAGTATTTTGTGTACAAGAGATTTTCACCCCTTATTTAATTTCAGGAAATAAAAGAAAGACAAATTGATATATAAGTAGATATCTGTTTCCTAGAAGGCTTACCTAATCTAGTAAGAGACATTATGAACTGCTTCTCCGAACAAGAAGAACAACAATAAGACAAGAAGAAGATGCCCTAATTGAGAGTGAGATCAGTGGCCCTTGGAGCTGTCAATCCAGGCCTTTCATCCATATTGATGATACCATTTGTTTTCCCATCATGCAAATATTTATTTGGCACCTCATATTCAAAGCATTGTATCAGAAGTGCAAGAACCGCGGGGAGTTCTTGCATGGCCAAAGGCATCCCAGCTGGACAGCCTCTTCTTCCAGTGCCAAAGGGTAGAAGCTCAAAATGCTGACCCTTAACATCTATCGAACATGTTGTCTCGCCATATTTGTCCTCCAAGAACCGTTCCGGCCGAAACTCCGATGGGTCTTCCCAGTATTTATGGTTTCTTCCGATGGACCAAATGTTCACAAAGAGCAAAGTGTTTGCTGGGATGTGATATCCACCAACGGTGCAGTCCTCCACGGACTTTCTCGTGACCATCGGAATTGGTGGGTGAAGCCGAAACGTTTCTTTGATTATTGCCTGAATATAGAGGAGATGAGGAATATCTGATTCTTGTGCCAGCCTATGATGTCCTATCACTTTGTTGATCTCCTCTTGAGCTTTCTTTAGCACCTTTGGATTGTTTATGAGCTCTGCCAGTGCCCATTCTAGGCTAATGGCCGATGTTTCCGTACCAGCAGTGAAGAAATCCTAGGTATCATATACCAAAATCTTTAGTTTTAATTAAAAGATTCCTGTGTGATGGGAAACAATCGAGTCAAAACTACAATAGAATAGCAGATTTATCTTCAAAACTTGCGAAAACCGTAGTAAAACAAAACAAGTACATTCACTTACCAAGATCAAGGCCTTAATGTGATTTCTGGTTATTTTCGCTTCATTTAACGTGTTATCCTCCATCGCATCGGTCAGAATGTCAAGAAAGTCCTTCTTTTCGAGGCTTTCTTCACTGGGTTGCCTCTGGACTTTTTGTTTTAAACTTCTTTCTTCTTCCCTGTCCGAGATGATCTTCTCTAGCAATGCATCATACCGTTTGTTTATGTCGTATGCTCTCTTCTTTATCCCCTGTAAATCTAAGTTCTTGCAAAACCAAATAAAATCTGAGACATCAAATTCTCCAAATATTTGTGATACCTCACGAACAACAGTCCGAGCTTTTTCTGCCTCACCTTCCGTCTCCGAACACCTATTACTAAACAACATTTGGGAGATAATATTGTTTGTTAATTTCAGTATTTCTTCTGTAACGTTCACCGTCTCACCTGCTCCAGCTTTTTTCATTAGAAGATGCAGAAACCGATGTATCTCTGTGGTTCTTGTGGATTGAAAATGATTGAGGTTACGACTGCCTAACAGCTCTTGGGTGCACAATTTCTTAATGAGTTTCCAGTAAGGTCCATTAGGTGTGAAAGCAAAGGAAACATCATGTGTAAGAATTTTAATCGCAGGGCTGTGCATGCGAGATGAAAACGCAAGTTCATGAGTTTTCAGAAACTCTTTAGCCATCTCAGGCGTGGACACTACTACACATGGGACGGAACCAAGGCGAAGGTGAAATAAAGGACCATAACGGTGCGACAGCTCATCAAAAGAACGGTGGATTTTTGGACCGAGGAGATGGAGATGACCGATGATGGGGAGGGCCAAAGGACCGGGTAGCCGTCGGAGAATTTGCTGTTTTTTGGTGGAGAAGATTGCTGCTGCCAAGAGAAATGTTGTGAGGAAGAAGAGAGTGCCATACAACGAAAGCAGCACGAGTACCATTAGGCCTATAATTCTTTAGAATAATGAACTTTTCCGCAGCCAACCAAAGTTTGTGAAATTGAATTACCAGTGGTATGATATAAAGGGATTCAGTGTCTACAAAATACGAAAATTGCACAGTAATTTATGTATATTTAGTAATTACATGTGCAATTATAAAATATTATACACATATTATTTTATTAAAATTTTAATTAATAAAAGTATCTTATGATTCTGAATAATTTAATCTTTTTAATTCTATTATCAAATGTACAAATTTAAACGTATATTTATACAGTTCCAAATATTAAGTGATTGTGCATATTTCTAAACCTAATGGGTTTCGTCTAACTTACGCTTAAGAATTTTTCTTTTTAAGCGGTTTATGTTTGAAAATTGAGTTGGTATGATCAATTAATCAAAACCCTTATAAAGACAAGATACAAATGTAAACATTTGTCTCATAATGTGCCCCTAACTCCATTGGACATCAATTACAAGATGCAAAATACCATATGAACTTAATATATATATATATATATATATATATATATATATATATGCTCTATTCACTATAAAAAACATTTTTTAAAATTCCAAATAAATCTTTCTTCTAGACCCTCAAGCTAACTGATCTCTAATCTAATCAGTGATTTGAAAAAATTGGAGAAAAAGAAGCAGAACCACAAGATTAATGCATAGTGACTAGAGGAGGCAAACACGAATTACTTAGGTACACATCCATCCATTACAAAAAGGCCACCAAAATCCTAACCGGGGGTGGGGGGGGGGGGGCGGCTGTTACCTCTTCCCACACCCTCTAGGTCCGCCATTTAAAATCAGTGAAAGACGAGTCTCCCGCCGTATTCACCTTCCCAACCCCTCTCTAGTCTCTACACAATTTGAGGATGAAATCCTTTTTCTTCTTATTTTAAATTTGGCCATATATCCTAATTTAGTAGACGACTTTATGCATGTACGAAAGAAATATTCCTTGCCTTGACTAGAGATGTGATGCCTTACCAGGGTGTGCTCATATTTCTTTCTATTTTTAGTAATTAGACCACACGTATCATTTAAAGATACTTTTACATATTTCTTTCTATTTTTAGTAATCAGATCTAATTATCTCATATAACTCTAAAATGTGCGTACAAATATCTTAAAATTCCTAGTAATGTGGGTGGAAGATCTCACTATAAGTATCTAATTTTATACATCACTATCACTTAATACACAGTTTCATAGGGTCCATAATTTTGGATATAAGTAAATAATAACTGAATTAATATGAATTTGTTTAAATATAATAAAAAATTAAATATAGAGATTTAATATAAGACTAAAGAAAAAATATAATTTGTTGTTAATAAATGATAAATTTTTTAAAATAAAAAATATATAATAATTTTTTAAAATTAGAGAGATTTTGATTTGCAAACTGCAGAAAGAGTACCACACAGCCCAGACAGTGGGGAAGCTGCGCTAATTTGCATGAGCAAATGCCTAAGGGAGCTTAACGGATATTCTGGAGTCACGTGCCGAGGAGTACTCAATCCTGGCTGTCATGTCATATCAACAAAATTGGTCTTCTCTCTCCTTCAAATATCTGCTATCTTCCAATCGAAACACTGGATTATGGCTGCAAACACACACACACACACACACAACACACAACACACATATATAATGTATTTATATATATATATATATATATATATATATCTGTCTGTCTATATATTGGGATATCTATTTGTTGTGACAAGATTATATATTTTCTTTTATACTGGGATTACATGTTGCGGGTATCTCTTGCATGGAAAAAGTCATCCGAGAATGGGTAACCCCCTTCCCCATGACCAAAAGTAGGGGCGGCAATATTGAACACGTCAACACGACACGAAAACGACCCAAGTGCATGAAGTGGGTTTCGGCCGTCCGATTCTTCAACCAGTCTGGTTATTTACGACGCGATCTACTTCTTGGGCTTTCTTGAAAGCTCTTGGGTTGCTGATCAGCTCCGACAGAGCCCATTTACATACTTCTATAATATGTAAAATCAAAAGTTTTTGCAGGGTTCACAGAAACACTAAATAAATTCATTCAACAATGTCCTATCCTACCTAAAAACTCAGATGAAGAATTTCCATAGCCCTTGATTGACACAGTAAACTAATCAAGCAGCTCCTTAGAAAAACCAGTGAAGGTTTAGATTACCTATGTTGTGCAATTTCTCAGGTAACAAGAGATGCCAATTAGTTACAGAATAGCATACTCCACACTAGCTCCTATAGCCTGAAGAGCAAGGAACAATAGTTATAATTTCACAAGCTGTAATCGTAAGAGTAAGATTTAGGATATGTTATTGTTATTATTACTTTACTTCAATGTGAATTATTAATAAATTGCTAGGAAAAAAGGCTCCCCGCAAATGTTAAGAGGGTTCAGTTTTAGCAGAAATATCAGAACAGCTATTGAGAATAAATGATCAGTTTAATGAGTGGTTTGGCATTAGAGAAATTTTAACGAAAAAGACATACCATAGCAGGGTGCATTAGTACAGACATTCTACTACTACTACTAGCAGGGTCGCGGGATACCATTAGCCGAACATGTGGGATACTCTTCCAACTCTGACCAAGTGCTGGTTTAGTTATACCGCCCTCACCAGCCACCATGTGATTGGTTATCTAAAAAAATCAGCAATTGATACAAAATAATTTGGTTACACCAAGCTAGGATATTCCATGATATTTGCTTACAGTTTCAAAAAGGAATCATCTTGAGTCCAAATAAATGTAAGTTATGCCATGACATTAAGTACCAACTTACTAGAACAGCTAAGTTATGGTCATGCGCTAGTTTCTTTAATAAAAATCCTGCTGAAGCCATTAAAGCATGTCCTGTGCCATTCACCAAGCATAAGCCTTTCAGTTTCTACCTGTGCTTCAACTCTCCATTAAATGTTTCAGTAACATGTACAAACGCAATAGTTCAAACCAGTAAAGTATGTGTTTCTAGTTTTAAAGTCATCCTAAAGGTTCATAAACTTCCGCAATCATGATTTTCTTTGGAATATCATTATTAAGGGATTGGAAAGAAAATTATCAATCGCCATACACAAGTTCAACTGGTTGTTTGTTTAATATTGGGTGATCCAAGCTAAAAACTTGAGGACTAAGCTACCAGTGCATCCTCCTCAGTCAGGACCAAGAAAGGTCACAGCAAAATCACTTAGATAAACAAAGCCCTATAAAGTCCCAAATATTACCCCCTGGCAACAGAGATCAGGGCATTGTCATGTACTTCTCAGTTTTTTCTAGTTACAGAACCCTTTAAAGTTGAATAGTACAAGTCATGAAAAACAGAGTATTTGTATTGTTTTTTCTTGTTACACAGTCATATTATCCTAAAGTTCCAATATTTACAGGAATAAGTACACAATGATTTCGTTACTTTGATCCGAATATGCATATTAAAAAGATGTATATAACTTAAATCTCCTTGAGTAATGAAGACTACAGATATGAATTCAACAAAAGAAAATGTAAAACAACTACAATCTTTGGGTCTAGAACAACATACCATGTGCACCAGTCCCTCCAAGAACTGGAGTAATAAGAGAGGAAATTGAATCAACAATAAGCATCTTTAGGTTATGACCTGTCTGTGTATAAAAATCCTTCTGAGTTGCAGGATAACACAAAATTACAAATACTAACGAAAAAAAGAGCACGAGACAAACAAAATGATACAACTACAGTAATACCTGATACTTAAGATTATTCAATAATTCATGAAGCACATCCAACAGCTTGAAGATGTCAAACACAGAGCAACAGATTATATTGTCCAATACTTGTGAGAGAATTTTGTTCTCCTGTCCCAAATATAATAGCTCTTTGCATTTGTTAAATAAGTTGTAAAAGGTGGGCAAGAGTTTCAAAACACACATAAAAGATTTCACAGGTGAAAAACGAATGGCAGGTACTTAGTGGGGTACATTGCACACAAAATATCCCATATACCATCTAAACCAGCCCAAACAATCAGACATTTTCTAAAGCATGAGGAGCTTAATCATTTTCAAACTCAACACAATGAAACAAGCTGACTTCAAAGACCAGAAAGTCTCTATCTATGCTACAAATCAGATAATTGAATAATTTTTGGACAATCCATTTTTTTGCCAGGTGATTGCAGTAAACTAAATAACACGATCAGCTTGAGAAATAAAATTAAATACATTGACCGCATTGTAAGTATGATCTGCACTCTGATTGACAAGCTCTGCAATGCGCTTGGCCGAAAAAGAATTGCCTGTGTCTATGAACATGACTTTACCCAAGTAAGTTTTTGCAATATTTGATGCAGCTAGCAAGCAAACCTGGGTGATTATGAAGTTTAGATCAACAATAGAGAGGTAATGGTGTCATAAGAAAAGCAAACCATGCTTTAATACACTGGCAACGCAATCATTCACCTCTTTGAAATGGAAATCAAATCCTATATAACCTCGCCTAACCTAGACCAATCTCACCCAATTGTGCAGTCTTACTTGTGTTTTGCCAGATGATGATGGCCCAACGAGCTCTGTCAGAAATCCTTGCTGTAATCCACCATGAAGAAATGCATCAATCCTAAACCAACAATGATGCTCCTATGATTAGTACCTCTAGATCTTTGATAGTCACCATAACCACAGAGAATCCATGACTTTTGTAATGGTTAGTAATTGTTAGAAGTACCTCTGGCATCCAACAGATAAAAACTGTTTACACTTTTGAGAATCTTCCAACAGCTCCAAACCATTTTGCCATGGCTGATGCTGACAATCTATGATAGAGAGAATCTGGGTGATGCCCTAGAATGAAAGAGATCAAATGCATAAACTACAGATCATAATAGATTTCAGAAATGTAACTGAACGTTCTGCACGTTAGCCACCTCTTTCAATCGGTCGGAAGTAGGGTATTGTTCTACCAAAGCCACTAGCATGTAAAGATCACACACGAGAAAATCTTCAACTGGTTAGAAAAAAGGTACGGTGAGAAAGATGAGCCAATTTCAGATATGCACAAATACAACATGAACTTAGCCCATCAGCTGTAATTTATGATGAAGCTATAATAATTAAACTTGAAAGGAAAGTACAAAAAGGAGCATGGCCATCAGCTACCTTTGACTGCATTTGTAACAAGCAGTGATATAAATTTTTTTCAAATATCTCATTAAAAGAACCCAGATAACCCAGATATGCAAATTATTGAGGCATGCAGCTGACCAAAATTAGTATCTTTCAAAATTAATCTTGCATAATATATTTCATCCAAAAATATCTGCTTTGGCCCAATTTTGGTATATATCCGTCATCACAGGTACTCACTTCTCCACTACAGTTGGCTGCCGCTTTTCACGACTCCTAGCCATATTAGTTCATCAGCTAAGATAAAAAATTCAGCATTGCCGGAGAATCAAGTTACTTAGAAACATTCAACTAATTACCCAATATCATGAATTTGTAAGAATCAAGTTTGGATGAGCAGTAACTAACTTAGCCAAGCAATTTCAGCAGTGCAACAAGCAACCTTTTTCTTCAATTACAGAGTGGCAATTACTGTGGACAATAAACGATCTTCTTGGGTTCAAGACTCTTAAATTGTCGACAATTCTATTCCTTAGTCATAATTTCGTGTGATATTCTTGAATAAACAAAAGAAAAATAATCAATCTTCATGAAAATCAGTTCTTATCTCGTAAATTCAACCCAATTCTAGCTACGGAACAAGGGATAAGTCAGACATGCATAATTAACAAAATCTTGGAGCCAAGAAAAGTGATGAAGCATTGCTCTTCGTTTTAACTGAAAAGAGCCAAAGAGCCAAAAAAAAAAAAAGCATTAGATGAGTATAATACCTGAGAAAATGCCTTGAGATGCACAGAACAGCTGGAAATCTGAGTCTATGAGAGGGTAATCCACTTCCAGAGACTTCAGCGGTGCCATTTCTGCCCTTCCCAGTCTTTCCCGCTTTAACTCCTCCAGTCTCGCACAAGCAGTCACTGTGTAATAATTTGTAGAGCTTATATAGGGATTGATTTTTAATTTGGTACCTAAAATTATGAATAATTCTGAATCAAGGACCTAAAGATATAAAGTTCTCAATTTAATCCCCGCAAAGGACCATTAGCGTTTTCCGAATAGAGTCACTCTTCAAGGAAAAGAATGATTAATTTCAATTTGATCTGTGAAAATATGCACAAATCTTAATGGAGTAAATAGAAAAATCTCAAATTTTAATCTTTAAAATTATTTACTCCCCTATTGATAAACTAACGATCAACAAGAATCTTTTTCAATGAGTTAACCTAATCTCATGCTAAAATAATTTCAAAGAAATAATTATTTACTCCTGAATTTCCTTCATTAAATCTGATAATTTCAACAATCAGATAATGGATCTCTCAAATCATTCCCAATGTATCAAGAGGTAACACACTGAATATTACTCCCTTCAAAGATAGATATCCATAAAAAAATTTTATTTTATTTTAAAATAAATATTCATTTACTATCTTAATCCATATATGGATTATGTAATATATGTAAGGGTTCATAAATATTTATTTTAAAATAGAAAGGCGTTGTCCCTTACTCAAAACAAAGACTGATTTTAACAATCAAAACAAGTATCATATTATTGCATCTCTTCATCAAGAAATAGATGCTCTGAACAATGTGTGATTTCCGCAACAAGAAAACAACACATTGATGCATTGTTCCCGTAAACAAATAAAAGCCAGCAAATGGAATCTTTTTGATGGGATCAATCTCTAATCTCTGCCCTAAATATATTTCTTGAACTAACAATTTGTGCTGTACAAGAGAAACAATAAGTTGATGGTGAAAGAAAAGTAGATAAAATTTTATAAATATAAAGTAATAAATTTGTTTAAAACGAAAGGAAGAAAACATATAAAGAAATTATACCATTTTATATAAAAGCCACCAAAGTTAAAGATTGACTTATCCCTACGACTAGTACAAGAAATTGAAGTAAATTATTAGACGAGGGGGTCTTGTTTCAGTTGACAAAACCAGCCACTTTGCGCCTTCTTGCATCAATTCGGTGGTGGGAAGAATATCTCTTCGGCAGTCCTTTTAGAGCTGAATTGTTTTTCCACATCTGGGGAGACCTTGAAAGATGCCTGGAGCACTTCCGGAGACAATGCCTTCCAGGTCGAAGTCCTTCCAGCCAAGTGTGTGAAGATAGGACTGCCATAAACCAAAAACAATTCTCAGTTAGAGCCGAAATGAATAGAATAAAGAAGCAAATTAATCGGTACTTACTTAGGAGTAGTGATGATAGAGAACCACTCCAAACCATCAGGATCAGCAATCTTTGAAACAACACAGAACCTTGGAACAATGAAGAGGTTGCCACCCTTCACAGTGGTTTCCAAGATGCGCTTGCCGTCAACCCCAACAACCTGTACACGGCCACTACCTCTAACAATGTAGGTAACCTGCAAGGCTGAATCACAAGAGAATCCAGGGGAACACATGGCACTACCATTCAGTCTAACAAGATCTGCACCAAGTCCAACTTCACCCACCAAGGGCAGGTTCTTTGTGTTCAAAACTACAACCTTCCCACCACCCTTAATGTCAACATCTAGAGGAGCTTCCAAACAATTGAGTGCCATGCCGTTCCTGTTTGCGCTCTTGGGCTCAGGCATCTTAAACCCCTCGTCAAGCTTAACAATTCCCTTGCCAGTTTGGCTTCCGACAAGGGTTTTAACAACACTCTCCTCCAGATTCCATGCCCTGCTAACAAACTCGGTGGAAAAACCAGTGAAAATGCCATTGGACCCTGTCAAGAAAAAATCAGTGAAAGAACCAGTTTTGTGCGCCGTTTTGGTATCTCCGAGGAAAAGAACAACAAGTTCCGTATCCTCCTTGTTGTACCACCATGTAACCACTCCAAAAGGCAGCGCAATGGCGTCACCGGTCTTGATCGGGACAACCTTTTCCTCCTTCTCTGGGAGGACAATTCCAGCTACTCCAGAACCTGTAACAAACAGTTCCAAGTTTGGAATCCCAGTTATGCAAACTAAGAAACATGCTAAAGCCATCTACGTATAGATGTACATCCTGACGTTGGGAACACAATCAGAGGAGCAATGCCAGAAAACAAACCAGAAAAATCAAAACTGGGTTTGAGGTGACCAAACCAAAATTGGGATCCGAAATAGGAAACAGCAATCAATGAACCCCAAATCAACCCAATCTTTTAAAACACGGACTAGAAGCAGAATTAACTGTAAGATCAAACAGGACAAAAAAACAAACATCCAAGAAATCACAAATTACAGTAATTCCTATTTGTGTAACGCGGATGCCTCTAATAATTCATAACTTTTCTTCTAAAACACAAACCTATAAAGGGTTCATTATAATCCCAAAAAAAAAAAAAAAAATCTCATAAACAACACATGCAGAAGAAACCAAACCCATTCATCGCCCCAATTTCGCAAAAAAGATAACGAAATTACTAATAAATTTGTTATACCTTGAAGAACATAGGCAACCTTTGCAGAATCAGAGTAGCGAGGCATAGCAAAGCCGTTCTTCTCAAGAGCAAGCTTTGCAGCGCCAATGTTGCCTTCACGCAGCATTGGAAGTTCATCCGGGCACCATGCGTAGTAGGTACCACCGACTCCTCCGTACACCTTCTTGGCCAACTTTGGTGTAAGATCAAGCTCCATCGCTACCACTACCGATCTTCTGGTAAACAAAAACCCAAACCACGGAGAGAAAAATCACCTGCACAGAGAATTCTCAGAAAAGAAGTACTGTGTACTATAACAATGAGTATTGAATGAAGGATCAGACGGGCAACTGCTGATATTTATAGAGGGGACTTTTGGCCTTTAGCTAGGCGGATAAGCATTAACCAAGTCGGACTAACTGAATCCGATTTTGGGTTGAGGTAAAATTAGATTTTTGGAAACAAATAAGCTAATTTTTTTAAAATTAGGTGATAAGAATTCTTTTACTCAATTGGATTTTTTTTTCTTTTTATTATGTGGTAAGAATTTTTGTATCAAATAATTGTGGAAATTTTTTATTTTGATTTTGATAATAATAATAATAATAATAATAATAATAATAATAATAATAATAATAATAATAATAATAATAATAATAATAATAATAATAATTAAATGGAGAGGAAACGATAAGGAGTAGTTGCAAAATAAGAGTCTAAAAATGAATATGATTAGTTCTAATAGGAGGGGTTGTTGAGAGTGTGTAGGATTTTAGTTGTGATATGTGGATGAGCTCAGAAAATATTTAAATATTTAAATAATAATTTAACAATTAAATATTTAATTCTTTATAAAAGATAAGTTCAATTCTCTATAATAATACTACTACACCATGTAATACACATCGTACAATTTGAAATCGAATGATGGCTTTTGCTTAAATTTGGATATAAAGTTAATTTTAGACATAATTACTAACACTAACTTTTATTATTTGTATAAATCTTTATTATTAGTGCGGCTCTTTAAAAAGGAAAAATCATCTTCTTTATTGGTCAAGGGATAAAATATGTTTTCTTATTATAGATTAGGCATTTTATCTTATGATAAAGTTTTAATGTAGGGTATTTTTATTTGAACATATATAGAAAAGAGTCCTAACAAAGTACAACGTAGGAGCCAGGCAAATATGAACCAATTGGAAAATGTTTCTATTAAGGACAGTAAATCTGAAATTCTAATTTCATCTGGCCTTTTTTTTTTTCTTTTTCCATGATTCTCGAATATTGTATTCGAAGTATGATTAATTTGACTTTTGTTTTTTAATATTCAATTTTATCTTTCTAGTTAATTTAATATAAATGAATACAATTTAAATCTCTTTAAATTATAATTTTATACTTTTTAAACACTTAAAACTATAGTTTTAATATTTATGAATGCTCAATAACTCTATATAGTGTGTTGCTTAATATTTTACTTAGAACTTGGTTTTGTGATTATTTTTAATAAAGATGTATGACTTTAATTATTTTTTCCATTTCAAATTACAAAAATGATTTTGGGTTTAGTTAGGTTTACTTGTGATTGTGGGAGATGATTTTGGGATCTTTTCAAAGATTTAAATGATAAGATAAGATAACTTTTGAAAATTTTAATACTCAAAATTTCTAAAAAATTAATGAGGAGATTTTGTTGCCTTACTTTTTTCCTTATTCATTATTTAACACTGCCCTCTAACATTTTGAATAATTTTGCATTAGACTATGTTTGGTTTTAAAGATTTGGAAGAAAAGGAGGTGAGAGAGATAGATTTAGGCATTTGCATTGATTTTTGTGGGAAGTATGGAAAGGAATGGGACGAGAAATATATGAATTAGATTTAGTTAAAAATATTTAATTTTGTTTCCATTGATGAAGGAAAATGAACGAATTAGATTTAGTTAAAAATGTCTAACTTGGTTTTCATCCGAAAGTAAATAAAAATGAAGGAAAGAAAATAAAATTTAATAAATGTTTTAATACTAACTAAAATATTTTGTCATCAATATATAAATAAATATGTAAATTAGTTTTTTTCCTCTCGATTATCTATATATATATTATAAATACACAATTCTCATTCTCCCTCTATCCTTTTTCCTCTTTTTTTTTTTTTCTTCCAACGATTCTCCTTTCCTCTTCTCTCTTTTCCCTCAATCCAAACATAGCCTTACAAGATTCATGTTTATTACAAGGGTTTGAGAAAAAAAGGGATAAATACACTCATTAGGAAGATTGAATTAAAATCTCTTAATCGGATAAGAAAAATATTGCACAAGATTTTGATATAGTTAATAAACCATATAGGTGTAGAAGACTTTTATTTATTTAATCCTTTTATATTTGAAACTTTTATTTATGTAATCCTTTTATATTTGAATTGGCATATGAATTAGTGTGGTAAGGTATCAAGTCCGCCTTCTATTGAATTATTCGAGTACTTTATGAGACAAAGTATATGCCAAACCAAATCCCCTGCACATGCTATGTGTTTTTTTTTTTCACTGGTGGAGTGATAAAATAAAAATAAATAAATAAATTGTTCCAATGTGATTACACTTCAAATAAATTATAGCAACGTGATCCCAGCCTGTTAAAAAATACACCCGACAACCCCCCCCCCCCAAAAAAAACCCTTTGTATGGATTTGGAAATAGATGAGGAGTGGGCTCTGAGCCCATATTCTATTACGGGGCAACAATCTTGGCCCTGGCAAGAAGACTGTCTAGTTTCAAAACAACCACACGACGTCGTTTGCAAAAAATATTCGATGAATGTGGCTGCTGGGATTCGAGCCCAGGTCTCTACGGCCACAACGTAGAATTCTAACCACTAAACTACAGCCACCTAACTATCTACAATCTTGAATTTATATCATTTAATTCAATAATGTAAAATTACATAAAATTATAAAGAATATATATACATATATGATGAATATAGATTAGACCATCTGGTTTTATAAGAGAAAATCTTGATCAATATATTAAATTTTAGACCTTCTGGTTTTATAAATACTTTTAAAAAAAAGGATTATCAATTAAGAAATATTTTAATAGGGCATTTTCTGATAAGTTTTTGCTATGAATTACATAGAGATACGAATCATGTACGCATTCTCTCCCACAATCTTTCCTCCACTCTTAAAACTTGAGGCGGAGCCGCGGAGGCCCTCTGCCTTGTTGTGTCCACACGCTTACAATAACTCTGCTTGGTGTAATGCTTCTTTGCCTTCCTTTTTTTTTATTTGATTCTATGGGCATTTGGAAAGTTCTTAAGAACTTGACTTCAATGATAAACCACCAGACAACCCACCAGTTTACACATATGAATATGTTACTACTATAAAGTGAAATTCCAAGCTAGTATTGATTTGCTTTTGTGTATCATTAACTCATATACAAACAGTTTCAATATTCCTATAGCTGGTCTGTTTGAATTGAGAGAAATAGAGGAAGAAGAAATGAGAGAAAATGAAGAGTTTGAATTTTAGGTATTTGAGTTAATTTTTTGTTAAAAAAATAAATAAATAGAAGGGAAATGGAGAGATTAGATTCAATATAAAAGTTTCAAATTCATTTCTATTCAAAAGTGAACAGAAACAAGCTTAAATTTTAATTGTCAGTAAATAATTTGATATTCACTTTTTTAATGTTATTTTTTAAATTATAAATACATAATTATTAAATAAAATTTTAAGTAAATCGTGGGATTTTAATAAGATAATAACTTAATACTAATACGATATAAGTTATTGTCCCTGATTCCGTAGTATTACATTTGCAAGTCAACCTGGGGCAAGGCATCAACCAATCGCCTGCTCGCAGGATACCGTTTCAACTTCAGGAGGTCAGCAAATGAATAGAGCATTCTTTATGCAGTTTCCACTGCGTTTTCCCTTTTCCTCCACCGAAGGCAAAGCATTCAAATAACTATGGCAAAACACTGAAAAACTGCGTGCCCGAAAGTTGACCATGGAGAATCAAACAACGCGGATCAGTTTGCTACAAGAATATCCCATTTTGACTCCTAATTCCTCTCTCTCTCTCTCTCGTTCTCCGTAACTATATATATACTGGAGATTACAGTCTTCTTCACCATTAATAGCATAGAAATATCCCTCTCAAACTCACTGCATTTGCTAAATCTTTTCTACTAAAGTTCCATTCTCTGATTAAAGCTGAAAATATGAGCGTAGAAGTGTTGGACAGTGCCACCATTTTGAGCTTCCTGGAAGATGAGGAAGCCTTCACTGGCTCAGTGTATGCTCGTTTTTCCTACCTCGATGCAGACCAAGATGGCCTTCTCACATATGAAGAGATGCTGAAGGAGCTTCAGAGCTTGAGGGTCTTTGAAACTCATTTTGGCATTGATACAAAGCTTGAACCGGCTGAGCTCGGCCGTGTCTATGATTCACTCTTTTTACTGTTCGATCACGACTCCAGTGGGAAGGTGGATTTGGAAGAATTCAAAGAGGAGACCAAAAGAATGATGCTCGCCATGGCTAATGGGATTGGCTTTTTGCCTGTTCAAATGGTTCTTGAAGAGGACAGCTTCCTGAAGAAAGCAGTCGAAAGAGAACTAACCAAAGTGGCTGCATAAATGAAGATTTGCTTTCACACAACAATTTTCTTATATATCTATTCATTTCTAGTATTGCTTTTCCGGCAAAAGAATAAGGAGTTCAAATAAATTTACGTAGCTAAGAAGTGAGATTTCTTGTGTTCGACGACAGCTACAGCTAAAAAAGATTTTGAAGGAAAGGAATATTCCATTAATGATACTATTTTTTACTTTCAATTTTGTTTGTGGAGACAGAGATGTGTCACAGCGATTCCTGCGGCAAGGGGTCGAAAATGTACAAGAGTTGCCTATTTTTTGCACTTTACTCTGTTCCTGTTTGCATCATTTTAAGATCAGAGATCCAAGTTTTACAAATCTAAAAGTAAAAAATGTGTTTAGTTACTAATTCCACATATAAAGTTAAATACTCAAATGGTAGCTTAATGCACAACCCATTCACGTTTTGAAAAAATAAAGAGAAACTAAAGGTAGAAAATCTCCCATACTTGACAATTTTACCAGTGATCAATATCACAGCCACAACTACGTCCCCTTGATGAAATTTAACAAACAAAACATTGTTTATTACACTTATTCTACATGTCCATTTAGTTCAAGACATAATTTATAAGTGCAAAATTACATAAAATTTTATTAGACAGATTTTTTTTTTTTGAATTTTAAAATTTTATTGTTTGAATAACAAGTGAGATTGAAGAATATTTGCTGCATTCAAAACCCTATTGAAATTATAAAATAGGTATTCAGAATAAAGAATTTATATATATCAAATCAAGATGACAAGTATGATGAACATATTAGACCATCTGATTTTATAAGAGAAAATCTTTACTAATACATTAAATATTGGACCTTCTGGTATTATAAATATTAAAAAAAAAGATTAGCAATTAAGAAATATTTTAATAGGATATTTTCTGGTAAGTTTTTACTATGAAATATTGGGAGATTCTGTTCCTTTTCACCATTCTCTCCAACAATCTCTCCTCCATTCGCATAGCAGTTAGAATATGTAAAACTTGAGGCGGAGGCCCTTTGCCCTGTAGTGTCCACACGCTTACTATATAATGCTATTTTGCCTTCTTTTTTACTTGATTCTATGGGCATTTGGAAAGTTCTTAAGAACCTGAATTCATTGATAAACCCCCAGACAACCCACCAGTTTACACATATGATACTACTAGCAATAAAATTACAAGCTAGTATTGATTTGCTTTTGTTTATCATTAGTCGATATACAAACATTTTAATTGTCTATAAATAGTTTGAGGGAGGGGACAAATATGAAAGGAATGAATATATTAGAGTATGATATTAGAATTTTTGAAAAAATTTTGGAAAAGATGAAAAAATTCAATTAAAATTTTCTTTAAAATTTTTAATTTTTTTTTAAGTTACTGAATTTTTAAAAATTTTAGAAGGAGCACACCACCCCGCCTAGCTCCTAGCTCCATCCCGCCTAGCTCCTAGCTCCATCCCTGATTCCAGAGGTCAGCAGATCAATAGAGCATTCTTCATGTAGTTTCCACTGCGTTTTCCCATTTCTTCCACTGAAAGCAAAGCATTCAAATAACTGTGGCAAAACACTGAAAAACTGCGTGCCCAAAAGTTAAATATGCAGATTCAAACAACTCGGATCAATTTGCTACAAGAATATCCAATTTTGACTTTGACTCCATATACCTCTCTCTCTCTGTCTCCACAACTATATATAAAAAGGAGATTACAGTCTTCTTCACCATTAGCAGCATACAAATGTCCTTCTTAAACTCACTGCATTTGCTAAATCTCTTCTACTAAAGTTCCATTCTCTGATTAAATCCGACAAATGAGTGTGGAAGTGTTGGACGGTGCCACCATTTTGAGCTTCCTGGAAGATGAGGAAGCCTTCACTGGCTCAGTGCATGCTCGTTTTTCCTACCTCGATGCAGACCAAGATGGCCTTCTCACATATGAAGAGATGCTGAAGGAGCTTCAGAGCTTGAGGATCTTTGAAACTCACTTTGGCATTGATACAAAGCTTGACCCGGCTGAGCTCGGCCGTGTCTATGATTCACTCTTTTTACTGTTCGATCACGACTCCAGTGGGAAGGTGGATTTGGAAGAATTCAAAGAGGAGACCAAAAGAATGATGCTCGCCATGGCTAATGGGCTTGGCTTTTTGCCTGTTCAAATGGTTCTTGAAGAGGACAGCTTCCTGAAGAAAGCAGTCGACAGAGAACTAACCAAAGTGGCTGCATAAATGAAGATTTTGCTTACACTGCAATTTTTTATATGTCTATTCGTTTCTAGTATTGCTTTTTCCAGCCAAAGACGAATGAGTTCAGAAAAATTTACGTACCAAGAACTGAGATATCTTGTGTTCAATGACAGCTACAGCCATAGAAGATTTTGAAGGAAAGGAATATTCCATTAATGTTACAATTTATTACTTTCAATTTTGTTTATCGAGACAGATGTGTCACAGAGATTCCTGCGGCAAGGGGTCGAAAATGTACAATAGTCGCCTATTTTTAGCACTTTACTGTTCTTGTTTGCATCATTTTAAGATCAGAGATCCAAGTTTTACAAATCAAAAAGTAATAAAGCAACAAAATTTAGACCTGTGACTTTGCCCTGGCGAAAAATTGGGCAAAGGGGTGTTGAAATCAAATAGGTGTTAGATCCTAACATCATGAGCAGGTTACTCAAGAAAAAACCTATAGCGTTCCTGCCATTTGAAGAGCAGATCAATCCACGGATGAAGCAGTCAACCTCTTCTCACAGCAGCTCCACACCAGTTCAAAACTGATTTAATATTTGACAGAATTCCTAATCTCAATCATGGATTTTCCTTTAATGTACTGGAAGTTCCATTTTCTGGATTTTCCGAGGGTAAATTTCTTGGTCTATTTTTCAAGAAGCTCTTGGCATAAAGGGCTTCAAAGACATATCATCACATATCTTACTTGCAGTGCCCCGAATCCGAAACCTGAAATAGAACCCCGAGTGCGTATTTGAAACGCCACACGGTAGCACCTCCAAGGAGACACCAAACATTTAACTCAAAGAAATCATTTTAGTTATAACTAATTATCTCTAAAGAAAAGAAAAAAAAAAAAAACTTCTAGGACTTACAATAAAATCTTATGAACAAAATATAAAACTTATAATACAACCAATGTCTTGTTCAACCTTAACTAAGGATTAACGAGAATAACACTGTCTAATCTAAATTAATAATAATAAATAAAATTCTCAAAAATTCAATTAATTGAAAAGTATAGACTAACCCTAACCGTCTCCAAAATTCTCATCATACTTCTCGTCAAAATCTACAAAATATTAAATGAAGTAAACTATACTAGCCCATTGTTCAAATACTCCCACTTGAGAATGAATTACATATAATATACTTGAACAGAAACACTGAATCGCTTTAAATAGTTAGATGGAACTATTTTGTTTTATATTATATATATATATATATATATATATTATTTACATATAATAATATAACAGTATAGTATTCTAGATAATATAAAAGTATGATTAATTTTTTTTTTTTCAAAATAACAAAGATAATAGTCCAAATTTTTAATTTAAAACATGAGGTCCAACAGTTGATGAACCACGAGCTTGGCCCAGTAGTAATTAAAATAAAGATTTGATCCAATGTAAAGGGAATAAATTATATCACATGTTTTCCATTTTAAACCTAAAACAAAGGTTTGCAAGTGACCCATTTTCATATAGTTTTTTTTCCCTTGGCCTACTAGACCTAGTGGTCCATAGAGCTATAAACGAACAGAACGTTCATGAATAAAAACTCGTTCGAACTCGTTTGTGTTCGAATAATGTTCGTTCGTTTAACGAACGAACGAACCCGAGCTCGAATAATAAACGAACAAATTCGAACATGTTCACGAATATATTCGAACGTTCATGAACATATTATATATTTTTTAAAATTAATTATATTATATTTATTATTTTATTTATATTTTATAATATTAAGATTTATTCTTAATAAATCTTATATTATAATTGTAATATTAATATTGATATTAATTATATTATTATATATTTTTATTTAATATTATAATATTCAATTATTTTAATTAAAATTTGAATTATTATTTTTATAAATTGTAAAATAAAAATGTAAAATAAACGAACTCGAACAATTCGAACTCGAACATTAATCGAGTTTTTCGAACTCGAACTTAAACGAACTCAAACATTATCAAATAATAATCGAACGAACTCGAACTCGAATAATAAACGAACGAACTTGAACAGTGTTTGATTATATTCGAACTCGAGCTCGAAAATGTGATGCTTGGTTCGTTCGTATTCGAATACAACTCTAGGCCCATGTAAACATTTTCTTTCCAACTGAAACAACTTGCTTTTTGTGATGGAACATCTCGTCGTCCCCACACAAAACAAAATCCACGTAAGCCACTAACACCTGCCGACGACGGCCAAATGATGTTTTTTTTCTTTTTTAAATCCTCAAAACAACCTATGTAGAGTGAATAGCAACCATAAATACAAAAGGCCAAGAACACTTCATTAAAACAAAGCCCGACGCCATGAACAGAACACCTCGTTTTTTTCCAAACATCCATGAACAGAAATAGAATCGACAACACACCACCCTTGCTTAATTAAAACATGATCAAATAAAACTCCATAGATTAATTACAAATGACAAATTAAGATTTCAACCAATTAGTTCCATCTACCTTTAAGGCACTTACACACACACACACACACAATACCAACACACAAATTTAGCATAATAAAGATTTTAAACTTATTAATTCTTCACATAACAAATAAAAGCTCATGAATTTCAAATTAAAAGAGGACCACTAATATAGTCCTAACTATTTATCCCACCAAGGAGGTCAAATTGAGATGTTTTATTGATTGACAGGGATTTCAGTCACATATATATTTTAGAACATGTTCTTTCTCCCCATCTCCTAGACCCATGAGCCATTACACACATAACAAACACACCACACATAATCATATTATTCAAAACCAAACCAAAATAACCAAACTTAATTCCTAATTTGTACAGAAAATAACATTTGTAGTATTCTTGAAAATAGAATATGTCAGAACCACTTATCTCAGAAGTTAGACTAAAATCTCCAATTCAAACCAATTACTCAACACAATCACTCCCTAATATCAAACCATACAATACCAGCATCAATAAAAGGAACTAACACCCAATGAATAAATTAACATTATTCTCTAGAATACCAGAAACAAAGAGGAAGAGAACCTCTTAATATTTATTCTTCAATCTCAAACTGAATTAAGAGTCAAAATCCATGAACTCGCCTTCAAGATTGAAACAACTCAGAGCTTTCTCCCCCAGAGTCTGGAACTCTTGAATGATCGTTCTTGGCAACTAATGATAAAAACCAAAGAACGTCGTTTAGATGAAGATGCAGGTTTAACTTTCAAAAATACTAAATAATAAATACATCCCCTCAAGTTAATTAAATCTCCCATTACCCCTAAAGTCTATGGACCATGTCATGGGTCATAATAAAAAGAATTATATTATGGGCCGGTCAAAATACAAATCCTATAATAAATTAGGTTGGGTGTTTACATTCTACCTCCTTACAAAAGTTTCATCCTTGAAACTTTTACGTATCTTCTAAGTCAAACAAAGATGGATACTTCTTGCGCATATCCTCCTCCAACTCCCATGTAGCTTTGTTAGGCATATAATTTGTCCACTGGACCTTGACATAGGGGATGATACGTCTTCTCAACACCTACTCCTTACGATCTACAGTCCTTAAAGGAATCTCCGCATACGACAAGTTTTCAGTTACTTTCAACGGACCAGTCTCTAGTGCATGACTTGGATCTCGAAATATACCTTTTCAATTAAGAAACATGAAAAATATCTTGCTCCTTAGACAATGTCGGTGGTAAAGCCAAACGATAAGCAAGTTTCCCAATTATTTCTAGAATCTCGTTAGGACCTACAAAATATGGACTTAACTTTCTACTATTTCCAAACCTCATCACCCCCATAGTAAGAGAAATTCAAAGATATACATTCTCTCCCACCTTAAACTCCAATAGTCGCCTTTTGTTGTCTCGCCCAACTCTTTTGTCTATCTTGTGTCGCCTTGATTTCCTCGCGGATCAATGGCACTTTCTCCAAGGTGATTTGTACTAATATCGGTCCAGTAATTATCCTCCCACCCATATCATCACAACATACTGGTCATCTACACCTCCTCCCATACAATGCTTTATATGGAGTCATCTCAATACTTGTCTGATAACTGTTATTATAAGATAACTCCATCAATATCAAATGATCAACCCAACTACCCTTGAAATTTATCACACATGCCCGCAACAAATCCTCCAATGTTTGAATAGTACATTCGGATTGCCCATTAATATGTGGGTGAAATGTACTAAGTGCTACCGTAGTCCCCATAGCTTTATTAAAGCTCTTCCATAATCGTGAAACAAACCGTGGATCCTTATTAGACACGATGTTAACTGGTATGCCATGTAACTGTACTATTTCCTCCATATACATCTTTGCCAACTCATTCATAGTTGTTGTAGCCTTCATTGACAATAAATGTGTGGACTTAGTCAGTCTATTTACAATCACCCAAATAGTATCATTTCCCAACTTTGATCTTTGCAACCGAACAACAAAATCTATAGTGATATATTCCCATTTCCATACAAGTATCTCTAAAGGTTTTAGCAGTCCTCCCGGTCTTTGATGTTTGGCCTTCACTTGTTGACATACTATACACCGAGAGATATATTCTGCTATCTTCCTCTTTATTCCGCTCAACCAAAAGTCTTCAAGTCCCTATACATTTTAGTACCACCAGGATGTATTGACAACTTAAAGTTATGTGTTTCTTTCAAAATTTCAGCTTTTAAACTTGGATGGTCAGGTACACATAATCTTCCTCTAAATAGCAAACTCCTCGTCATCATGAATTTAAAAGTCCTGTCTCGCTAATAATCACGGACTTCCTTCCTCATCCTCTCTAAATTAGCATCAATACCTTGGGCGATCCGTATACATTACACTAAGGTTGGTTGCAACGTCTAAACTGCTAAATGTCCATTTGCAAATCCCCCTACTTCTATCTCCAATTTCTCAAATTCTAAAATAAATTTTTTCTTGTTGAGTGCTTATAGCTGCTACGGTATTATTCTTCCGACTAAACGCATCAATTACTTTATTTGCTTTCCCTGGGTGATAGCTAATCTTCAAATCATAATCCTTAAGCAGCTTCTAGCCATCTCCGCCGATGCATATTAAGTTCCTCTTGGGTGAACAAATATTTCAAACTTTGATAGTCTGTAAACACCTCACAAGGCTCTCTATATAGGTAGTGCCTCCAAATTTTCAAAACCACTGCAACTAGCTCAAGATCGTGAGTGGGATAATTTCGCTCGTAAGGCTTTAATTGTTTTGACACATAAGCTATGACCTTCCCATTCTGCATTAACACACATCTCAAACCGTTCTTTAACGTGTCACAATAGATTACAAATCCTCTTGATCCAAATGGTAGTATAAGTAGACGTGCGGATGTCAATCTTTTCTTCAACTCCTAAAAACTAGTCTCACATGCTGAACTCCACTCGAACTTGGTCTTTTTCTTGGTAAGTCGAGTCAACAGTCTTAAAATTTTTGACAAGTCCTCCACAAACTTCTAATAATACCTAGCTAACCCCAAGAAACTTCTCACTTCAAATGTATTAATTGGTATAACCCAATTTACAATGGCTTCCACTTTCTTAGGATCTACAACTACTCCATTCTCAGAATGATATAACCCAAGAAAGCAACACTCTTGAGACAAAATTCACACTTGCTAAATTTTACATACAATTTCTCCTTTCGCAAAGTTTATAAAACCACTTTCAAGTGTTCTGCATGCTATTCTTCAAATGATGAATATATCAGAAAGTTATCAATAAACATCACTACAAACTTATCTAACTGAGGCTTAAATATCTGATTCATCAAGGCCATAAATGCTACTAGGGCATTAGTTATTCCAAATATCATGACTAAAAACTCATAATGTCCATGACGAGTCCAGAAAGCACTTTTTGGTATATCTTGTACCTTAATTCTTAACTGACGATATTCAGAGCACAAGTCAATCTTGAAAAATATGCAAGCATCTTTCAGTTGATCAAAGAGATCATCTATCCGGGGTAGGGGGTACCGATTCTTAATGGTGTTCTTATTAAGTTCGCGATAATCAATGCTGAGTCTCATACTGCCATCATTTTTCTTCACAAACAAAACTGGAGCTCTCCACGGGGACACACTCAGGCGTATAAATACCATATCTAATAATTCTTATAGTTGAGTCTTTAATTCTCGTAATTCAGCAGGTGCCATTCTATAAGGATCCTTCGAGATCGGTTCAACTCCCAGCATCAAAACAATCTCAACGTCTACTTCTCGCTCAGGGGGTAATCCTGGTAATTTTTTTCGGAAATACATATGGAAAGTCACACACCACTAGTATGTTTTCAAATGGCTGTCCTTTCTTCCGAGTATCTAAAGCATAAGCTAATTAGAAACTTTCACATGCTTTTTGAAGATCTCTTCGTGCCTTTATAACTGATATGATTGGTTTCAACTTGCCCATCCGCTTCTTCAAACCTCCCAAAAAAATAGAATTCATCTTTCCATGGAATTGCAAAATTTACCTTTTTGCCCTTACAACCGATCATTTCATAATTGCATGAAAGCTAATCCATTCCGAGAATCACATCAAAATCCACTATTGGAATATGGATAAGATCAATATCTAATACTTCATTTCCAATCTCTACCTTACATCTCTTCAACACAAGCTTGGAGATTAAAACTTTTCCACTAGGAATAGATACATGAAAGGATCAACTAAAGGGGTATGCGCTAATTTTAAAGTTTTGGTAAAATGTTGAGATACAAAAAAATGGGTGGCACTATAATCAAAGAGTGTCAAAGCTAATACAGAATTAATCAGTACGGTACCTATAACCACATCATCTCCTATCTCAGCCTCCTATTGAGTCGGTGCAAAAACCCTAATATTCGGCTTCTTTTGCTCCATTGGCTTCGATACCGGTTAAGCAGCAGGTCTTGTTACTTTTTGAGCCATTATAGGACATTCCCAAATACGATGCCCTATCCTTCCACACTTAAAAGAAGTCCCAATCTTCCATCTACATTTGTTGGGATGTATACGCTAACAAGTCTCACAAAGCTTCTTTTTATCATTAGAAGCTGCTATTGGAGTAGTCTTGTGCAGTGGATGTCTTTTTGTTGTTGGGGGCCTCGCTGGTCTTGAACCCTAGCCTTAACTGAATATAGGTCTAGGTTTATTTTTCTCTCTTTCAACATCATCTTTCTTAATCTCTGTCTCAATGTGTAGACCACCTGGTATAGGATTCTTCATAGTTCTTTGAGGGCATTGAGGATATCCTATCCTTGATTCTCCTATGCAGTCCACTTTCAAACTGTGGCAACTTACGTGTTGTACTGGCCATGATCTCTGGTGCAAACTGCCCCAATGCATTAAATCTTAATGCATAGTGAACAACACTCATCCCTTCTATCTGTACCAAGTCAAAGAATTCATTCTACTTCTGTAGTCTGATTGCCACAGGAAAGTATTTATCGAGAAATGCCTTCTTGAATACCCCCAAAATCATAAATCTATCACCGTGAGTATACGTTGGTTTTGCCCATCTCCACCACTGATTTACATCTCCAACTAGGAATAGAGGTAAAATTTGTCCTCCACCAAAATTTCACACCACCTATCATGTACTTACGTACTCACTATGGACACATTCTTTTTGCCTAGTATATGGGCATTTTTGAAGTACTGCTCTATGTCCCAGATGAAGTTTCAAAGCTTTTTGGTACTTCGAGAACCACCAAAGGGAGTAGGCTTAGGGCTTTTTATTTTCTGCACCATGTATACACACACACGCACGCACGCACGCACATGCACATACACATACACACACACAAATACAACACACATATATAATGTATTTATATACATATATGTATATATATTACACACACACACACACACACACACACACATATATATATATATGTATGTATGTATGTCTATATATTGGGACATCTATTTGTTGTGACAAGATTATATGTTTTCTTTTATACTGGGATTGTAAAAATGGGAAATGTTTTCAGGTTGCGATTGCCTATTTTTCTTGGGCAGTTGCATTGCCTATTTGGTATGCCAAAACTTGATGTATTTGGTTTGCATACCACTTTTGACACATTGAAATGGGTATGTTGTAAACAAATAAAGCTCTTGTAACCAGAAAATGGCGAAGCTTTTGTAACCCCCAAAAAAATGTTACATAATACTGATGCTAAATAGGAAACAAAACAATTACTTGAATAGGGCAATTACCTTTTCAATGTGAATTGAACTCGCCATTGTCATGGCCATCATGTCACAAGATAGGATTTTTACACAGTTGACCATTCTGTATAGATGCTGCAGCTGAAGCATCAGGTATAAAGTGAGTGAATTCTTCAAGAATAAAGCAGAAACTTGAAAAAGAATATCATAAAATCATCAATGGACCCAATACAGAGGAGGAGGATCTCTAGAAGTCAATTATTATAAGAATTGTTATCAAAGGAAATTAAACATAGCTAGAAACAGCATAAGAAGTTAGCAAAAATCACAAACAACAAGCATACCTCAATGCAAACCTCTGAGATTGGTTTACTTTCTTTCTTGTACAGATTCAAAATGTCAAAAAAAGATTTATAAACATGGCCATTACCTTGAAAGCTAGTTAGACGTCAATGGTGCACACACAAAATGTAAAATTAGACAAAGGCACAAAGCTTTCACCTTAATTTTGTTAAGAAAATTGATTGCTTCCTCAAATTCAACTAGCTCCTTTATAGCCAATGGCTTAATCTGGGGTGAAAGGGTAATTTCATATCGCTTTGACAAAAAAGTATTGAAATCTAAAATTAGATTTCTATAACCTTTAAATATATCTTTCACTCGTTCTATGACGCTAGAGAAGCAATCCAATTATTTACAATATTTGAACTAACAATGTTGAGAAAACTTGAGAGAAGATAAGCAAAAGAAATCTCAACCTTTTGTGCTTTGAAATCTTTTATGACTTAGAAACTCATCATGCTTGTCTATTTTGTCTTTAAAAAAATCCTTTACTGCCTTGAGATAAGTCAAGAAACCATGTGTGGTTAAATCAAATACGAATATCATAGCCACAACCTAAAATGCTAACCACTAAACTACGGCCACTTGATGAAATTTAACAAACAAAACATTGTTTATTACACTCATTCTACATGTCCATTTAGTTCAAGGCAGAATTTATAACTATAAAAATACATAAAATTCTATTAGATAAATTGTTTTGAATCGTAAAATTTTATTATATAGGAGGCTGTGTCATGGTGTATGTTGTTTGCTAATGATATTGTGTTGATTGATGAGATTGGAGCCAATGTAAATGCTAAATTGGAGTTGTGACGACAAACATTGGAATCCAAAGGCTTCAGAATTAGTAGGAGTAAAATAGAGTATATGGAATGCAAGTTCAGTAGTAGTAGAACTATAGCTCAGAGTATAACTTTGGATGGTAGAAATATACCAATAGGTGATTGCTTTCGATATCTAAGATATATTATTTAGAAAGACGAAGAGTTCGATGGTGATGTTGCACACCGAGTTACAGCGGGTTGATTAAAATGGAGGAGTGCGACTGGTGTTCTATGTGATCATAATATACCGTTGAATCTAAAGGAAAAGTTCTATAAAACATCCATAAAACCTACTTTGTTATATTGCACGAAATGTTGAGCAGTTAAAAGATATCATATTCAAAAAATGAATATAGTTGAGATGCGTATGTTACGGTGGATGTGTGGATATATTAGAAAGGATAAAATCAGAAATGATACCATTAGAGAAAAGGTGGGAATGACATCTATTGAGGAAAAGATGAGAGAAAGCCGTCTGCGTTGGTTTCGACATGTACAGAGAAGATTGAGAGATGCTCCTGTTAGGAGGATTGAAGGAGAAAGGTAGGATAGGTTAGATAGAGGTAGATGCAGGCCTAAAACGACATGGATAGTGGTGGTTAGAAGAGATATGTCTTTGTTAGATTTGGATGAGAGTATGACGATCGATAAAAAGAAGTGGGGAGAGAGGATTCATGTGGATGACCACACATTGCGTGACATTGGTTCATGTAGTCGATTCCAAATTTCTTGGGATTAAGGCTTAGTTTGTTTGTTGTTGTTGTAAAATTTTATTGTGTTAATAACAAGTGAGATTGAAGGATATTTGTTGCATTCAAAACCCTGTTGAAATTATAAAATAGGTATTCAAAATAAAGAATTTATATATAACAAATCAGGATGACAGGTATGATGAACATATTAGACCATCTAGTTTTATAAGAGCAAACCTGTACTAATATATCAAATATTAGACCTTCTGGTTTTATAAATACTAAAAAAAAAGATTATCAATTAAGACTATTTTAATAGGGCATTTTTTTTTATAAATTTTTAGTATGAAATACACAGAGATACAGATCGTATACACCATTCTCTCCCACTAATCTCCTCCTTTCGCATAGCAGTCAGAATATATAAAACTTGAGGCGGAGGACCTTTGCTGGTTGTGTCCCACATGCTTACTATAACGTTGCTGTAATGCTATTTTGCTTTCCTTTTTTACTTGATTCTATGGGCATACTTCGTTGGTAACCCACCAATTTACACAAATGGTACTACTTGCAATCAACTTCCAAGCTAGTATTCATTTGCTTTGTTTATCATTAGCTCAAATACAAACAGGCCCAAGATTATTAAACTCTTAATTGTCATAAATAATTTAAAATTCATATACTTTCACGTTATTTTTTGAAATTATAAATATATACTTAATTTATTAAGTAAATCGTCCGATTTTAACAAGATGATAACTTAAGTACTAATATATTCTAATTTCTTGTTCCCGACTTCCCAGCCAATTGCCTACTAAGGAGGATACTGTTTCAACTTCCAGATAAGGAATCAAACATTTGGGGTTGGGCCGGGGAAGGGTTAATATTAAATCAATGATTATATTAAGTATGATGTTATATTTAAAAAAAAAAACAGAGAAAGATGAAAGATAAAATTTAGAGACAAAGTTTTATAAAAAATTAATTTTATTAAAGTTAAAGCTGAATTTCTAAAAATTTTGGAAGGCGGACGCAAGGTCGGCCCCCTAGCCCCGTCCTGATTCCAGGGGTCAGCAGCACACTAGTACATTCTTCATGCAGTTTCCACTGCGTTTTCCCTTTTCCTCCACCGAAAGCAAAGCATTCAAATAACTATGGCAAAACACTGAAAACAGCGTGCCCGAAAGTTGACCATGGAGAATCAAACAACACGGATCTGTTTGCTACAAGAATATTCCATTTTGAATCCTAATGCCTCTCTCTCTCTCTCGTTCTCCATAACTATATATAAACCGGAGATTGCAGCCTTCTTCACCGTTAGCAGCATACAAATATCCTTCTTAAATTCACTGCATTTGCTAAATCTCTTCTACTAAAATTCCATTCTCTGATTAAAGCCGAAAAATGAGTGTGGAAGTGTTGGACAGTGCCACCATTTTGAGCTTCCTGGAAGATGAGGAAGCCTTCACTGGCTCAGTGCATGCTCGTTTTTCCTACCTCGATGCAGACCAAGATGGCCTTCTCACATATGAAGAGATGCTGAAGGAGCTTCAGAGCTTGAGGGTCTTTGAAACTCATTTTGGCATTGATACAAAGCTTGAACCGGCTGAGCTCGGCCGTGTCTATGATTCACTCTTTTTACTGTTCGATCACGACTCCAGTGGGAAGGTGGATTTGGAAGAATTCAAAGAGGAGACCAAAAGAATGATGCTCGCCATGGCTAATGGGCTTGGCTTTTTGCCTGTTCAAATGGTTCTTGAAGAGGACAGCTTCCTGAAGAAAGCAGTCGAAAGAGAACTAACCAAAGTGGCTGCATAAATGAAGATTTGCTTTCACACAACAATTTTCTTATATATCTATTCATTTCTAGTATTGCATTTTCCGGCAAAAGAATAAGGAGTTCAAATAAATTTACGTAACTAAGAAGTGAGATTTCTTGTGTTCGACGACAGCTACAGCTAAAAAAGATTTTGAAGGAAAGGAATATTCCATTAATGATACTATTTTTTACTTTCAATTTTGTTTGTGGAGACAGAGATGTGTCACAGCGATTCCTGCGGCAAGGGGTCGAAAATGTACAAGAGTTGCCTATTTTTTGCACTTTACTCTGTTCCTGTTTGCATCATTTTAAGATCAGAGATCCAAGTTTTACAAATCTAAAAGTAAAAAATGTGTTTAGTTACTAATTCCACATATAAAGTTAAATACTCAAATGGTAGCTTAATGCACAACCCATTCACGTTTTGAAAAAATAAAGAGAAACTAAAGGTAGAAAATCTCTCATACTTGACAATTTTACCAGTGATCAATATCACAGCCACAACTACGTTCACTTAATGAAATTTAACAAACAAAACATTGTTTATTACACTTATTCTACATGTCCATTTAGTTCAAGACATAATTTATAAATGCAAAATTACATAAAATTTTATTAGACAGATTTTTTTTTTTTTTTGAATTTTAAAATTTTATTGTTTGAATAACAAGTGAGATTGAAGAATATTTGCTGCATTCAAAACCCTATTGAAATTATAAAATAGGTATTCAGAATAAAGAATTTATATATATCAAATCAAGATGACAAGTATGATGAACATATTAGACCATCTGATTTTATAAGAGAAAATCTTTACTAATACATTAAATATTGGACCTTCTGGTATTATAAATATTAAAAAAAAAGATTAGCAATTAAGAAATATTTTAATAGGATATTTTCTGGTAAGTTTTTACTATGAAATATTGGGAGATTCTGTTCCTTTTCACCATTCTCTCCAACAATCTCTCCTCCATTCGCATAGCAGTTAGAATATGTAAAACTTGAGGCGGAGGCCCTTTGCCCTGTAGTGTCCACACGCTTACTATATAATGCTATTTTGCCTTCTTTTTTACTTGATTCTATGGGCATTTGGAAAGTTCTTAAGAACCTGAATTCATTGATAAACCCCCAGACAACCCACCAGTTTACACATATGATACTACTAGCAATAAAATTACAAGCTAGTATTGATTTGCTTTTGTTTATCATTAGTCGATATACAAACATTTTAATTGTCTATAAATAGTTTGAGGGAGGGGACAAATATGAAAGGAATGAATATATTAGAGTATGATATTAGAATTTTTGAAAAAATTTTGGAAAAGATGAAAAAATTCAATTAAAATTTTCTTTAAAATTTTTAATTTTTTTTTAAGTTACTGAATTTTTAAAAATTTTAGAAGGAGCACACCACCCCGCCTAGCTCCTAGCTCCATCCCGCCTAGCTCCTAGCTCCATCCCTGATTCCAGAGGTCAGCAGATCAATAGAGCATTCTTCATGTAGTTTCCACTGCGTTTTCCCATTTCTTCCACTGAAAGCAAAGCATTCAAATAACTGTGGCAAAACACTGAAAAACTGCGTGCCCAAAAGTTAAATATGCAGATTCAAACAACTCGGATCAATTTGCTACAAGAATATCCAATTTTGACTTTGACTCCATATACCTCTCTCTCTCTCTGTCTCCACAACTATATATAAAAAGGAGATTACAGTCTTCTTCACCATTAGCAGCATACAAATGTCCTTCTTAAACTCACTGCATTTGCTAAATCTCTTCTACTAAAGTTCCATTCTCTGATTAAATCCGACAAATGAGTGTGGAAGTGTTGGACGGTGCCACCATTTTGAGCTTCCTGGAAGATGAGGAAGCCTTCACTGGCTCAGTGCATGCTCGTTTTTCCTACCTCGATGCAGACCAAGATGGCCTTCTCACATATGAAGAGATGCTGAAGGAGCTTCAGAGCTTGAGGATCTTTGAAACTCACTTTGGCATTGATACAAAGCTTGACCCGGCTGAGCTCGGCCGTGTCTATGATTCACTCTTTTTACTGTTCGATCACGACTCCAGTGGGAAGGTGGATTTGGAAGAATTCAAAGAGGAGACCAAAAGAATGATGCTCGCCATGGCTAATGGGCTTGGCTTTTTGCCTGTTCAAATGGTTCTTGAAGAGGACAGCTTCCTGAAGAAAGCAGTCGACAGAGAACTAACCAAAGTGGCTGCATAAATGAAGATTTTGCTTACACTGCAATTTTTTATATGTCTATTCGTTTCTAGTATTGCTTTTTCCAGCCAAAGACGAATGAGTTCAGAAAAATTTACGTACCAAGAACTGAGATATCTTGTGTTCAATGACAGCTACAGCCATAGAAGATTTTGAAGGAAAGGAATATTCCATTAATGTTACAATTTATTACTTTCAATTTTGTTTATCGAGACAGATGTGTCACAGAGATTCCTGCGGCAAGGGGTCGAAAATGTACAATAGTCGCCTATTTTTAGCACTTTATGTTCTTGTTTGCATCATTTTAAGATCAGAGATCCAAGTTTTACAAATCAAAAAGTAATAAAGCAACAAAATTTAGACCTGTGACTTTGCCCTGGCGAAAAATTGGGCAAAGGGGTGTTGAAATCAAATAGGTGTTAGATCCTAACATCATGAGCAGGTTACTCAAGAAAAAACCTATAGCGTTCCTGCCATTTGAAGAGCAGATCAATCCACGGATGAAGCAGTCAACCTCTTCTCACAGCAGCTCCACACCAGTTCAAAACTGATTTAATATTTGACAGAATTCCTAATCTCAATCATGGATTTTCCTTTAATGTACTGGAAGTTCCATTTTCTGGATTTTCCGAGGGTAAATTTCTTGGTCTATTTTTCAAGAAGCTCTTGGCATAAAGGGCTTCAAAGACATATCATCACATATCTTACTTGCAGTGCCCCGAATCCGAAACCTGAAATAGAACCCCGAGTGCGTATTTGAAACGCCACACGGTAGCACCTCCAAGGAGACACCAAACATTTAACTCAAAGAAATCATTTTAGTTATAACTAATTATCTCTAAAGAAAAGAAAAAAAAAAAAACTTCTAGGACTTACAATAAAATCTTATGAACAAAATATAAAACTTATAATACAACCAATGTCTTGTTCAACCTTAACTAAGGATTAACGAGAATAACACTGTCTAATCTAAATTAATAATAATAAATAAAATTCTCAAAAATTCAATTAATTGAAAAGTATAGACTAACCCTAACCGTCTCCAAAATTCTCATCATACTTCTCGTCAAAATCTACAAAATATTAAATGAAGTAAACTATACTAGCCCATTGTTCAAATACTCCCACTTGAGAATGAATTACATATAATATACTTGAACAGAAACACTGAATCGCTTTAAATAGTTAGATGGAACTATTTTGTTTTATATTATATATATATATATATATATATATATATATTATTTACATATAATAATATAACAGTATAGTATTCTAGATAATATAAAAGTATGATTAATTTTTTTTTTTTCAAAATAACAAAGATAATAGTCCAAATTTTTAATTTAAAACATGAGGTCCAACAGTTGATGAACCACGAGCTTGGCCCAGTAGTAATTAAAATAAAGATTTGATCCAATGTAAAGGGAATAAATTATATCACATGTTTTCCATTTTAAACCTAAAACAAAGGTTTGCAAGTGACCCATTTTCATATAGTTTTTTTTCCCTTGGCCTACTAGACCTAGTGGTCCATAGAGCTATAAACGAACAGAACGTTCATGAATAAAAACTCGTTCGAACTCGTTTGTGTTCGAATAATGTTCGTTCGTTTAACGAACGAACGAACCCGAGCTCGAATAATAAACGAACAAATTCGAACATGTTCACGAATATATTCGAACGTTCATGAACATATTATATATTTTTTAAAATTAATTATATTATATTTATTATTTTATTTATATTTTATAATATTAAGATTTATTCTTAATAAATCTTATATTATAATTGTAATATTAATATTGATATTAATTATATTATTATATATTTTTATTTAATATTATAATATTCAATTATTTTAATTAAAATTTGAATTATTATTTTTATAAATTGTAAAATAAAAATGTAAAATAAACGAACTCGAACAATTCGAACTCGAACATTAATCGAGTTTTTCGAACTCGAACTTAAACGAACTCAAACATTATCAAATAATAATCGAACGAACTCGAACTCGAATAATAAACGAACGAACTTGAACAGTGTTTGATTATATTCGAACTCGAGCTCGAAAATGTGATGCTTGGTTCGTTCGTATTCGAATACAACTCTAGGCCCATGTAAACATTTTCTTTCCAACTGAAACAACTTGCTTTTTGTGATGGAACATCTGCTGTCCCCACACAAAACAAAATCCACAGAAGCCACTAACACCTGCCGACGACGGCCAAATGATGTTTTTTTTCTTTTTTAAATCCTCAAAACAACCTATGTAGAGTGAATAGCAACCATAAATACAAAAGGCCAAGAACACTTCATTAAAACAAAGCCCGACGCCATGAACAGAACACCTCGTTTTTTTCCAAACATCCATGAACAGAAATAGAATCGACAACACACCACCCTTGCTTAATTAAAACATGATCAAATAAAACTCCATAGATTAATTACAAATGACAAATTAAGATTTCAACCAATTAGTTCCATCTACCTTTAAGGCACTTACACACACACACACACACAATACCAACACACAAATTTAGCATAATAAAGATTTTAAACTTATTAATTCTTCACATAACAAATAAAAGCTCATGAATTTCAAATTAAAAGAGGACCACTAATATAGTCCTAACTATTTATCCCACCAAGGAGGTCAAATTGAGATGTTTTATTGATTGACAGGGATTTCAGTCACATATATATTTTAGAACATGTTCTTTCTCCCCATCTCCTAGACCCATGAGCCATTACACACATAACAAACACACCACACATAATCATATTATTCAAAACCAAACCAAAATAACCAAACTTAATTCCTAATTTGTACAGAAAATAACATTTGTAGTATTCTTGAAAATAGAATATGTCAGAACCACTTATCTCAGAAGTTAGACTAAAATCTCCAATTCAAACCAATTACTCAACACAATCACTCCCTAATATCAAACCATACAATACCAGCATCAATAAAAGGAACTAACACCCAATGAATAAATTAACATTATTCTCTAGAATACCAGAAACAAAGAGGAAGAGAACCTCTTAATATTTATTCTTCAATCTCAAACTGAATTAAGAGTCAAAATCCATGAACTCGCCTTCAAGATTGAAACAACTCAGAGCTTTCTCCCCCAGAGTCTGGAACTCTTGAATGATCGTTCTTGGCAACTAATGATAAAAACCAAAGAACGTCGTTTAGATGAAGATGCAGGTTTAACTTTCAAAAATACTAAATAATAAATACATCCCCTCAAGTTAATTAAATCTCCCATTACCCCTAAAGTCTATGGACCATGTCATGGGTCATAATAAAAAGAATTATATTATGGGCCGGTCAAAATACAAATCCTATAATAAATTAGGTTGGGTGTTTACATTCTACCTCCTTACAAAAGTTTCATCCTTGAAACTTTTACGTATCTTCTAAGTCAAACAAAGATGGATACTTCTTGCGCATATCCTCCTCCAACTCCCATGTAGCTTTGTTAGGCATATAATTTGTCCACTGGACCTTGACATAGGGGATGATACGTCTTCTCAACACCTACTCCTTACGATCTACAGTCCTTAAAGGAATCTCCGCATACGACAAGTTTTCAGTTACTTTCAACGGACCAGTCTCTAGTGCATGACTTGGATCTGAAATATACCTTTTCAATTAAGAAACATGAAAAATATCTTGCTCCTTAGACAATGTCGGTGGTAAAGCCAAACGATAAGCAAGTTTCCCAATTATTTCTAGAATCTCGTTAGGACCTACAAAATATGGACTTAACTTTCTACTATTTCCAAACCTCATCACCCCCATAGTAAGAGAAATTCAAAGATATACATTCTCTCCCACCTTAAACTCCAATAGTCGCCTTTTGTTGTCTGCCCAACTCTTTTGTCTATCTTGTGCTGCCTTGATTTCCTCGCGGATCAATGGCACTTTCTCCAAGGTGATTTGTACTAATATCGGTCCAGTAATTATCCTCCCACCCATATCATCACAACATACTGGTCATCTACACCTCCTCCCATACAATGCTTTATATGGAGTCATCTCAATACTTGTCTGATAACTGTTATTATAAGATAACTCCATCAATATCAAATGATCAACCCAACTACCCTTGAAATTTATCACACATGCCCGCAACAAATCCTCCAATGTTTGAATAGTACATTCGGATTGCCCATTAATATGTGGGTGAAATGTACTAAGTGCTACCGTAGTCCCCATAGCTTTATTAAAGCTCTTCCATAATCGTGAAACAAACCGTGGGTCCTTATTAGACACGATGTTAACTGGTATGCCATGTAACTGTACTATTTCCTCCATATACATCTTTGCCAACTCATTCATAGTTGTTGTAGCCTTCATTGACAATAAATGTGTGGACTTAGTCAGTCTATTTACAATCACCCAAATAGTATCATTTCCCAACTTTGATCTTTGCAACCGAACAACAAAATCTATAGTGATATATTCCCATTTCCATACAAGTATCTCTAAAGGTTTTAGCAGTCCTCCCGGTCTTTGATGTTTGGCCTTCACTTGTTGACATACTATACACCGAGAGATATATTCTGCTATCTTCCTCTTTATTCCGCTCAACCAAAAGTCTTCAAGTCCCTATACATTTTAGTACCACCAGGATGTATTGACAACTTAAAGTTATGTGTTTCTTTCAAAATTTCAGCTTTTAAACTTGGATGGTCAGGTACACATAATCTTCCTCTAAATAGCAAACTCCTGTCATCATGAATTTAAAAGTCTGTCTGCTAATAATCACGGACTTCCTTCCTCATCCTCTCTAAATTAGCATCAATACCTTGGGCAGTCTGTATACATTACACTAAGGTTGGTTGCAACGTCTAAACTGCTAAATGTCCATTTGCAAATCCCCCTACTTCTATCTCCAATTTCTCAAATTCTAAAATAAATTTTTTTCTGTTGAGTGCTTATAGCTGCTACGGTATTATTCTTCCGACTAAACGCATCAATTACTTTATTTGCTTTCCCTGGGTGATAGCTAATCTTCAAATCATAATCCTTAAGCAGTTCTAGCCATCTCCGCTGATGCATATTAAGTTCCTCTTGGGTGAACAAATATTTCAAACTTTGATAGTCTGTAAACACCTCACAAGGCTCTCTATATAGGTAGTGCCTCCAAATTTTCAAAACCACTGCAACTAGCTCAAGATCGTGAGTGGGATAATTTCGCTCGTAAGGCTTTAATTGTTTTGACACATAAGCTATGACCTTCCCATTCTGCATTAACACACATCTCAAACCGTTCTTTAACGTGTCACAATAGATTACAAATCCTCTTGATCCAAATGGTAGTATAAGTAGACGTGCGGATGTCAATCTTTTCTTCAACTCCTAAAAACTAGTCTCACATGCTGAACTCCACTCGAACTTGGTCTTTTCTTGGTAAGTCGAGTCAACAGTCTTAAAATTTTTGACAAGTCCTCCACAAACTTCTAATAATATCTAGCTAACCCCAAGAAACTTCTCACTTCAGATGCATTAATTGGTATAACCCAATTTACAATGGCTTCCACTTTTCTTAGGATCTACAACTACTCCATTCTCAGAATGATATAACCCAAGAAAGCAACACTCTTGAGACAAAATTCACACTTGCTAAATTTTACATACAATTTCTCCTTTCGCAATGTTTATAAAACCACTTTCAAGTGTTCTGCATGCTATTCTTCAGATGATGAATATATCAGAAAGTTATCAATAAACATCACTACAAACTTATCTAACTGAGGCTTAAATATCTGATTCATCAAGGCCATAAATGCTACTAGGGCATTAGTTATTCCAAATAACATGACTAAAAACTCATAATGTCCATGACGAGTCCAGAAAGCACTTTTTGGTATATCTTGTACCTTAATTCTTAACTGACGATATTCAGAGCACAAGTCAATCTTGAAAAATATGCAAGCATCTTTCAGTTGATCAAAGAGATCATCTATCCGGGGTAGGGGGTACCGATTCTTAATGGTGTTCTTATTAAGTTCGCGATAATCAATGCTGAGTCTCATACTGCCATCATTTTTCTTCACAAACAAAACTGGAGCTCTCCACGGGGACACACTCAGGCGTATAAATACCATATCTAATAATTCTTATAGTTGAGTCTTTAATTCTCGTAATTCAGCAGGTGCCATTCTATAAGGATCCTTCGAGATCGGTTCAACTCCCAGCATCAAAACAATCTCAACGTCTACTTCTCGCTCAGGGGGTAATCCTGGTAATTTTTTTCGGAAATACATATGGAAAGTCACACACCACTAGTATGTTTTCAAATGGCTGTCCTTTCTTCCGAGTATCTAAAGCATAAGCTAATTAGAAACTTTCACATGCTTTTTGAAGATCTCTTCGTGCCTTTATAACTGATATGATTGGTTTCAACTTGCCCATCCGCTTCTTCAAACCTCCCAAAAAAATAGAATTCATCTTTCCATGGAATTGCAAAATTTACCTTTTTGCCCTTACAGTCGATCATTTCATAATTGCATGAAAGCTAATCCATTCCGAGAATCACATCAAAATCCACTATTGGAATATGGATAAGATCAATATCTAATACTTCATTTCCAATCTCTACCTTACATCTCTTCAACACAAGCTTGGAGATTAAAACTTTTCCACTAGGAATAGATACATGAAAGGATCAACTAAAGGGGTATGCGCTAATTTTAAAGTTTTGGTAAAATGTTGAGATACAAAAAAATGGGTGGCACTATAATCAAAGAGTGTCAAAGCTAATACAGAATTAATCAGTACGGTACCTATAACCACATCATCTCCTATCTCAGCCTCCTATTGAGTCGGTGCAAAAACCCTAATATTCGGCTTCTTTTGCTCCATTGGCTTCGATACCGGTTAAGCTAGCAGGTCTTGTTACTTTTTGAGCCATTATAGGACATTCCCAAATACGATGCCCTATCCTTCCACACTTAAAAGAAGTCCCAATCTTCCATCTACATTTGTTGGGATGTATACGCTAACAAGTCTCACAAAGCTTCTTTTTATCATTAGAAGCTGCTATTGGAGTAGTCTTG